>JAULKM010000002.1:14086079-14099036 GCA_032355605.1 Rubia tinctorum | reverse complement strand
TTAAAGAAAGTTTTTAAATAAAGTTTGGATAGGAATAATGTTGGAAGAGCATGTGATGCAAAGTTATACCAGGAAAAGGTCAAGTATTTTTTTAATAAAAAAACTTAACTAGTTGATCAAGAAATTTTTTCATCAACATTACACATCTAATCTATTACTCGTAATATATATAAAAAAAGTGTACACTATTTACACTTTCAATTACGTGACGGAAAATTATGCACTGACATTTAACTTGTAAAATTTCACATTTTGCTCTGACCAACATCGATTAAGATATAGATGAGCATTTCAATGGATTGAATCAAAATTCACGCTGCCTACCTTCAACGAATAGGATGTGTAGGTCATAGATTGCACATAGTCAAGTGTACGATTTAGTCAGTTATTTTCGTAGTTTAGATTCTCCACTTCTCTTAATGATAAATCGTAAATCGAACAGTCAAATTGAAGAAAAAAATGGACACTATCATATACTCCCCCGTCCCACTCTAAATTGCTTATTTATTTTGTGAGAGTCAAATTTCATAAACTTTGACCCTAAATGTAAATTAATAAATTAATAAATAAATAATAAATATATCATATGAGATACTGATAGATTTGTCTTAACATCTATTTTCTAAATATCAATTTTTTATGCAATATTATTATAAGTAACTAGACATATTCAAGGTCAAACATGCTCATAGCAAACCGTGAAAAATAAATAAGCAATTTAAAGTGGGACAGATGAAGTAGTTTTGTATCGGCTAAGTTCACGAGCTTAATTAATTAATCAATTATTTGTAAACTTATATCATGTGAGATTGTCTTCCTAAGCCTAACGTGTTTGATGTGTTGGTTTAAGGTAACTACACACAAGCACATGAATTAGGGCAAAAGCTGTAAACATGGCATTGCCAACTAGAAAGGGCCATATGGTATGGGTAAAGCTGCAAACTTGGGAAGGCAGTAAGGAACCTTTTTATGAGTTGAATGTGGGTTGATGCTTCATAACATAACGGTCGCTCTTTCACGCCCAATCACACATACAAAAGAAAGAAAGAAAGAAAGAAAGAAAGAAAGAAAGAAAAGATCTTGTTTGCCTTAAAAGCCTCACATAGATTGGTGTAAAGTGTTAACTAATGGTTTTTGTGAAGTTATGGGCAACCGTTTTATAATAAAGAAAAGAATGAAAATGCAGTAACAAACTCGCGAGTTTTTTCTTTGGATGGGTAGGGGTGTGTGTCAGTATTTAAACGATATCATTCCTCTAATCTTAAACAATATCATTTAAAGTTAAAATCACAGCGTAAACAGATTATCGATGATGCTTGTACTTTCGATACTTTAACTGGTAGCGCTGATCACAGTTCCCTTACCTTTACACAAATTGATAATATGTTTTCAAATTGTCTCCTTTGCCAGTTTTGTTAAGAATTTTTGTGACACATTTAAAACCCCAACTAACAACCCATTCGAGGCAACATTTTTAAGGAAGAAGAAAGCATCGAAAATCAAAATCTATGACAGAAAATTGAGTGCCGTTTATTCGATGCTTGGTAGCCAAAATTCATTCACATGTATTGTCCTTTTCTACTGGGAAGGAAATGAGTGAAATGAACAGAGTGGCAATCTGAAAACGGACTAGTGCGAAAATTTACCAAACCACCAAATACGAACAAAACTAGATCCCAAAAAAGCCAGCCCAATTTGAGTCATAGTTACTTGGTTTGCAGCCAAACTCTTAACGATAGGAAAGGGTAAAACGCAAACCCTATTTTCTTGAGTCTGTACCATTTTATTTCAATTCGGTTAAGTAGAAGTATAATTTGCTAAATTTTAACTTACATTTAGTATTATTCTTTGAATACACTTATTTTTAATTCAGTTCATTTCAATTTAATTTAACAAAATCAGTTCAGTTCAATTCAACAAAAATAAATTTAGATTAATTAACAAAAGTATCGTGACACTCGCTTTTGACGCTAGTATACGTGTTAGAACAAATGTACAAAGTGAATAGAATGAAAGTTAAAAATAATAAAAACAATTCAATTTTTATTATATTTGAAAGTTTGAAACGATAACATTAGTAAAAAATACACAAGAAAAAGTGTGATATTATCAGTGAAGTGGAAAAAAGGGGAGGAGCGTTAGGTTGAGAAAATGGAAGGGTGAGGTTGATCATCTTCCTTGTAAACGAAGGAGCTCAATCCTTGCAAGTTTTTTGGCCATGTTTTTGTGGGGGCATTTTGCTTAACTTGTGGTCTATATCTACCACCTGCCCCCTTAAAAAAAGTCTTTAAAACGGCAGTTAATTCCCCTAGCAACTTGAAAATCCCTTATTTTAATGCTTCATTTTCAAGCTCTTTTCTTCTTCTTTGGGGCTAATTAATAATATAGGTGACCAGGAGACTGTTTGCCCTTTGAATCTTTGATTTCTTAGCTTAGCTGACTTTTATACCCCAAAGAATGGGTAATCTTGCTGCCATTCCAAGTTACTCGTTCACTTGCTTCTAAACTCTTAGTTGCTTAAGTTTATAGCCTTAAGAGAGGAGACTCTAATTTTGAGATAATGCAGATACAGACTCCCCTGTCGTTTTCGTCTCAACTGAACTGGACTGAATAAAATTAAACAGACTGGAGTTATGTTGAAAAGAACGGGGCGGGTAAGAAGAATATGCACCCATAGATACTTCCATATGTTGTGTAAGGGATCCTTAGTATAGTAGATTAGGATGTCTGATTCTTGTTTAGACTAGATAGAGATACCAAGTATATAAAACCGACCAGCAAACAGCAATCTAACAAAGCCCTTTAGTTCGTTATCTAAATCTCTCTCTCTCTTTCGGTTGTCAACCATAATAAGTACAAATACAACTACCATCTTAACCAAACGGCAATACAGAATTTCAGCTAACTAAAGCTTTGGAGGTTAGCTTCACCTCCTATTTTGTGTACATAGATTTAACCTATCGGCAAAACTAACGAATTTAATTATAAGATGGTAGGATGTCGGCATTAATCATCCTGTTTTCTTATTATATCTGTCTAATATTTAATTGGAGGGTCCATAAATTATATAAATGATAGTAACATGCTAATGAACAACCGCATATAATACATTATTTCAAGTCTTAGATAGTACTAACTAATGAATTCAAGGAGGACACGATGCTTCATTTGTGTTGTTTATTTTATGGGACGAAAAAATTGAATTGGGAATCTATTTTAGAAGGCAATGAAGGCCAAGAACATTCAAATATTTATTTGACCAATTATATTCTGATGTTTATTATGAGTTCCTTACATGGAGTATATTTCGTTGTTTCAGATTGGATTATGTAAAATTGAGTCATGTATATTAGTGAAAAATATACTCATCCGTGATGATTTTTTGTGAATTCTAACGATGGAAAACAACCACGGTTATTGGTTGATTCGTGATTCACTGTGGTGATGCACGGTAGTTTTCCACCCATTTTGCGAAAAAAAGAGAGAGGCTAAAATGGTCGGAGAACAATCGAAGACACCTAAACACCGCTCATTCAATCAACTGTTAAACCCGACACCACTCATCTAATCAAACACCACACAACACGACTAGCAACAACAATTGGCTTCATCACCACCAACAACATCTACAACTAAACTACCACCACCATCTTCAATCAAAACCAACACCCACCACCATCTATAAGTAACGCCAGTACAATCAGCAAACACAAATTCAACATTACCACACCTACAAATTAAAATCTTACTACATTTAGATATGAATTTTCCTCATGGTTGCCTATTGATCTTGGTTGCTCCAACACGACAGTGGTGGTCATGAGAGGTGGTCGGGATGAGCAGGCATGAGAAGGGAGAGAGAAGAAGAAGAAAGGGGGAAGCAAAGGAAAATAGGGAGGAAAAAGAACAAAGTGTGGATCGATCAAGAAAGAAAGGAAAAATTAAGGACAAATAGAGAAGTCTGGATCAATCAAACAAAAGGTTATGTGAGCAGAGGTCGACGACGATTGTAACACAATATCATTGTCGTTTGTGGCAGATGCACGACTGTTGAATATTGAACTACAGTCCATGGTATGCAAAACCGTTTCCAATATCGAAAATGTGAAGGGATGACCAGAGCCGTCAACGACCTTCTCTGCAATAGTGGTAAATGCAATATTTCACAATTTCATATTATTTGGGTATTCTCTCGTTCTTTTAGTTTAGGCCTTCTTATATTTATATGCTAAGAATATTTTGTTAGTCTTTCGAATGAGTCTTCAAATTGAACGTGTATATATTGGGTAGAGTTAACATTGAGACTATCTAACCTAACATTATTATTTGATAAAATTTGGATTCAAAGATTTTAACTTGCCAATCAACTAATCAGAATCCACCAATTCGTCAACTCAACCTGATTGTCACACCTATTCTTTAACTTGCATTTTCTATATTTGTCAATATCTACACCATGAATAAAATTGATGAATGTAGGAAACCCAAATTAACTATGTACTAAATAATAATTCAACCCTTGTGTCATAATTTAAGGTTTGTTGCAGAGAGAGGAGGTGGAACAATGATTGGGTGTGGTCGTACAATTGTGTACACATACACGCAAGGAAACTCCACTAAAATGGAGCCACGCATGGCATGTGGTGTCGTTGAATTCCAGAAGTATGAATATTTGGAGGAATCTAAAAATAATAAATAGAGTAAAGAAGAGGGGAATTGCAGAAAGGGATGGGGTGAAATAAAGGTGAATATGTGCATGTTCCAAGGCTGATCACAACACACAAAGGAGGAACATCAACAGCCAAATACAGCCCGCACATGACCTAGCAACTCGTTAACATAGTGTTGAAGGAAAGCATCCACTACGATCCTAATATACATTTCCTATGATTTTCTAAGAATGCCACATTTATATGCATACAAAAATTAGTAGACATATAAGAATCATCTCTGCCATGACGATGGTTGCTGAAATTAATGGGGAAGATTTTTTGATAATGATGATTTGGAAAGAGTGCATGGTGGAGGAAAGACGAAATAAAAAAGAACATTTCGAATGGTGGTACATAATTATGTGTTTGAGATGTTTTTCGGGGACTGATTGAAATGTTTGGCGAAGAAAGGGATCAATGGTGGTGGAAATAGAGAAATGAGACTAGTGGGGGGAAGGGGAGTGGTGAGGCGATGAATGAGAGGGTGCGCGGCAGTGAAATTAATGGTGATGGTGGTGCGAATTGCGATAAGACGCTTCAATGGACCGCGCCTATATTCTTGTATACATGAATGCATGATTAATTATTTTTACTGGATATATATTTATTTTTACACCGCTTCTGCCGTTACCATTTTTTAAGAGACCTCCTCAATCCTTTATTAAAAGATAAATGTATGTACGAAATATATTTAATTTATAAGAAAAAACATATTGTCAATTCAGAATAAGGATTACTTTTAAATACCAAGGAAAGTTGCTTTATAAAATCAAACTTAATATTATGAGTAAAGTGTATTTATACCTCTAAATTTTTTGTTTAGTGCACATGTACCTCCAATTTTTTAAAAGTATGCATATCTCCCCTCTAGTTTTTCAAAAGTACACATATATCACTCTATATTTTTCGAAAGTGCACATATACCCCTATAGTCGAAGGCTGACGTTTGAAAAACTGAGGGGTATATGTGCATTGAACAAGGATATATGTGCACGTTCAAAAAAATTTAAGGGACATATGTACACTAAACAATAAATTAAGGGGCATGAATGTCCTTTACTCTAATAATTATATTATTATTATATATAGATGGCATAAAAAACAATTGGTTACGTACCCTAACTCCCTAACTCCCAGTATTACATATTGCCCCAATCCTTTCCTCACTTACGAGGGGAAATGGAAAGGGTTCCAAAATCAGATCACAATCAATTTGGGGAAAATTATTCTTTCTAGCATCAAGAACTAAGACTAGTCATATTAATATATAAAAAAGAATTACTTTGTTGTATGGGGACCAGCTAGCAAATAAATGAAATGACCACGTAGTTGGCCCCTCTTCACTTAGCTCGATAATAATGTGACGTGGATTACAAAACAACAAAACCATGTGCCTTACGTAGCCAAATCATAATTACAGTCCACCCCTTAAAGTTACAATTGCAAACCAAGGGCCTAATTAAGTCGGTATCTTCTCCTAATTTCGTACAAAACCATTATTTTTCGTGTTCTGGTATTAGGTCCTCTAGTTTCCACCTGATTTCTCATGTATCAAAACTAAATTTAATAATAATTTAATTTTTTTATTGAATTAAACTGAATTGAAATAAAGTTAATCATAAAGAACCGATCACAAATAGTAAAATTACAAACGTAAACAACATATGCAAAAGTAATTAAATTTAGTTTTATTTTGTTTTCCAGTTGAACTAAAAGTAAATTATAGTTACACGGCCTTGTTTTAAATCGATTAAACGTTATACGAAATCATTGTGTAATAGAAGTGATTAACAGGATGATTTAATGCATGTTTTTATTTGTTGCTACGAGATTCCTACAACTTTAGAAAACTTTTAAAATGTATCATAATGTATAACTAATTATAATTCAACCCTAAAAGTAATTGGAGCGAGATTTTTCACGATTAGTTAAAAAGTTAGTTGGTACAATAGGATACTTTCTTAATTATAATAAGCTGGATTAATATTAAGCAAATTTCAATAATAATAGCATCCTAAGTGTACACATGTATTGTTTAAATTCATCTGACATTATGTAAAGAATCAAAACACCAAGAAAATTTGAAAAGAAAAAAGATAATAATCCAAAATCTAATCCTATAGCGTAATAATTATGGTGGATAAAGAAGTACTTTATTATGCCACCAAAAGGATATAGATTTTTAATGTAAAAAAAATGGAGTGCCCATGGCATGAACTATTTCTTTCTCCAAACATAACGTAATATCAATATGTATTACTCCTTATATGCTATTAGGAGGTAGAAATTTAATCAATGTAATGGTCCCATTTTGTTAATTTATACTATTACGTAGGCAAGAACATTGACTGCCTAAAACACACCACTAATTCTTTTTAAATTTAATTTAAGCAAATTATATGCTCCATTTGTCACATTTCAAACTGTAATTTAACTATTCATTTAGTTAAAACTTCCTAACTTTTACCCTAAAATTGAATTGGTACATAAGTATAAATACTATTGCGTAATACATTGCTAGATTCGTTATAACATATATTTTCAAAATATCAAATTTTTACAAGTTTTAATCATCCTTAATGAAAGATATTGAGCATCAAACATTTTTCAAATCAACTGTGAAAAGTCAAAAGGTGAAACTTGAAATGGGACGGAGGGAGTAGCAGAAATGGTTTTAAATTATTATGAGAATTTAGAATTTATTATTCCTTCCGTCCCAGCGGATTTCGCAGAGAGAGAAACTGAGTGTTTTAATTTTGGACATGTGAAAAAACCAAAATGCCCTTGCCTTCAACCTCATTTTCTTCCTCCAGATCTCTGCCTTCTCGACTAGGGTTCCGAGGCCTCCGCCACATCGCCCTCGCCTCTCTTCCCCCACCTCCACCTATTCGCCTTCAACCTCCAGATCATTGCCTCTCCGCCTCCTCGAATGGGGTTCCGTCTCCTACCTCTTTGCCTTCAACCTCCAGATCATTGCCTCTCCGCCTCCTCGACTAGGTTTCCACCACCACCTCTCTGCTTCCCGATTTCTCGACTCCCTCTGCCACATCGCCTCCCGCCTCATCCTCTCTGCTTCTCGCCTCTCTGCCTTCTCGACTTTCTTCGCCACGTTACCTCCCCCCTCTCTCGCTCAAATGGAGGTGGGGCTCCACAAAGAAGATGAGGGAATAGATGGGAGGGATTAGGGTTCCGGCTAGGGAATCAGATGGGGGAGGAATTTTTTGGGGGTAGGACAACGGCCACTAGTGGAGAGCCTTTTATTAAATGCAGTGATCAAAGGCGGTTACTCAGGAACCGCCTTTGATGAGCACCCCAAGAGATCCCGAGTTCGGAACTAACCTCCCAAGACACCTTTTTATTTTAAAGGCAGTTCTCAAATCGTTTAAAGGCGGTTTCGCCTTTAAACGAAATTGATTAAAGGCAGTTCTATTGTAGATCCGCATTTAAATGATGACCCCAAGATGTTCCGGATTTGGAACCACCCTCCTAGGTTATCCTTTATTTTAACCCTGCCCTTGTTGGGAATTTTAACCCAACATATAAATACAAATCAGACTTTTCCCATACTCAATTTATTTTCAACACTCCTCCTTTTTATGTTTTCCTCCCTCCACCTCACCCTTCATTTAAAGGTAAGGGTCTATACTAAACTTCTTCAGTTAAAGGTAAGGGTTGATGGGCACAATATTCCCTTTCTAAGGATCTATACTAAACTTCTTCAGTTAAAGGTAAGGGTTTACTAAATTATATCAAAACGAAGTTTAAGTCCGTTCATCAACAATTGCGTTAATGGATCGGATTATCGACTTTGATTAATTATTTCTATAATCATGTTTGATGTATGAATGTCTTTTTGCTCCTAATTATAACTGTTTATTTGTTTTATATGAAAAGTAATGTTATGAAAACAAAAATGTGTGGGCTTAAGGTCTTGGGTTCGAAACATACTCAATCAAGAATTATGAATATTAGAGAAATTTTTGATGAGAATTACCCACCGTCATGGGACTGCGTCGGTGGTCCCCGTTGTGATTTCCCAACCTGTAAGTGGTCGATGATGGTGATATCGTGGTGGTTTCGATGGCGGCAGTTCGATGGTGATGCAGCGTTTGAGTGTTCTCAGGAGGGTGTTACTAGCTATTCAAATGGATGTAGTTTCATGCTCTACTGAACTTCAATAGATTCAATAGTAATGTCCCCTAGTTAGGTCCTAGATTATGATTTTTATGTGTAATTTGGTTGCTTGTATGCAATCTTTCAAAAATAAATAAATATGGAGTATACATTTTTACTCCTTAATCTCCAATTTATATTGTCATACACTTACATATAATCGAAGCTAATTCATATTAGAAAAATGAACAAGAGGATGAACAAGAGGTAATATCAATAATTCAAAAATAGGATTCGTGTAACATGGTTACACGAACTAAATGACAGAAACGACCGATCGAGGGGCAAATCAAAATGGAATTGTTGTGCGAATGAAAACAAAACACAGGATTACCAGTGGGATGCACTTAGCACGAAAAAGTTTGCATTAATCAAATTATTCTTCAGAAATAATTAAACATTTAAACACTTTTATCTTAGAATATGTTTCAATTCGTGTATATAATTCGATCCCTCGTGCCGAAACAAAGTCTCCCGAAATCTCCAAACGATTCCGTATCACGTGGCTTCTCGCTGTATTTTACAACCTTTTTTCTTGAGACACGCATTTTGTTATTACACGTTCACAGTCTTTGAGACCGTACACAATTGATGTGGCACTCAAAACCACATAATAAACCAAAGAAAAGAGGATGAAGCGTGACTTCCCATAACTGGACTATAAATAATGGTACTACCTCTACTCCCACCTCAATTATCGGGAAGTTTTTTTAATGATTATCGAGAAATATGTTAAGCATTAATTTGTTTAATTACGTATAATAATAACAAATAAAAAGTTGATATTTAGTAATTATTTATTACGATGAATCCAACCATATCATATGTGATAACATTATTGTTTATACATTTATTCAAATAAGTGGTCGAAATTGGACATTGAATAATAACATAAATTAAAGTGTGAAGTTTGAGTTGTGACAGAGGGAGTACCCTCTATGGTCTAGTTGAATTTGTACATTTTTTAATCAACCTTTTCAGGTTATGTTTGATCACCAATATTTTTAGTTGCGTGTATTAATGATGTATTAAAATTTGATATACTCCATCTATTTATCTATTTGTGACATCATATGTATATATGCTTGAATTTAGGTGAAATAAACGAGTGGATGAAATTTATTATAGAAAGTAAAAAGTATAATGGGGGATGAAATTGAAGGAATCTTGCAAAAAATGGAGAGTATGTCATTTAAAAAAACTACCCAAAAATGTAAGTGTGCCACAAATATAGAAACAGAAGAAGTATAGAATATATATGATGCATGAAATCTAATCGCATCTCACATGATGATATCGCTGCATACACTATACTACCTCCGTTTCGTTGGATGTGTCACCATAGATTTAGGTGTTTGAATTTAGGTAAATGAAATGAGTAGATGTAATTAAATTTAGAAAGAGAAATTAGAATGAGTGGATGAAATTAAAGGAGTTTTGCCATAAAAAGAAAGTGTGCCAAATTCACAAAAACCAACTAAAAAGGAAAGTGTGTCACATCCAATGAAATGGAGGGAGTACAAATTGAAATTTATGGTCAAACATATTTTGAGAAAATTGATTAAAAGTGTGCAAATTAAATCGTGACAGATGGAATAGATAAAATATTCAAAGAATGACATTTACATCCCTCCATTTGTATATTATTTTGAATCATTTCCTTCTTTTCATAAACTTATTTCCGTTTGATTAATATATTAATAAGCAAATTCGAAATAGAAAATCAACAATTGAGTATGTATAGTGAAAATAAATGCCCATCAAATCAATGTCCGAATGTTAGAATGGTCGATTAATTAGATGTGCAATGCACTCTAATCAAATTATTAGCCGACAACTTAAAAATAAAAAAGCAACACATACGCATTATGCATATAATGTGAAAACGAATTTCCATCAATTTAATGTCCTGAATGTTAGAACCATCAACATTTAAATGAGCAATAATACAAACCAATGGAACTGAACATATTGATGAAGATAAAAAGAGAGGAGAAGATAAGTTTATAGACGTTCTACCTGCTATGAGATTTATTAAAATTTCTTTTTTAAATTGAGATTAAAATATAATATTTGTAATGGAGAAAGTTTTAGAAAAGACGGTCTGTGCGTAAATTTATCGATAGTTTACTTTTTATTATAAATATTATAATTTTTAATAAAATTAAAATATTATATTTTAAAATTAAAATAAATAATAATGTGTATTTGAATGTAAAAATATATAGTATAAAAAATATTTTAAATTTATAAATTTAGCATATAGTTTAATAAATGCAATATATAAATTAAAAAATACAGTAAATATGCATAAACTTATGGAATAGACTCTTCGTAATGTATAATTCACCACCCAACATAACTGTAGAGATGGGGGAGAAGGGCAAAGAAGTAAAATTGTAACCGCCAAAACGGGAGGTAAATTGGAAGGGGAAGACTAGGGGTGCTATTTAAGGAAGGAAATCTCCAAAAAGCCGTTAGAAGCCGCCGGGGGGCAATTAAGGAAAGCCACTAACTGTCTCTCTTTCCAATGCCGCGTTGTACATAGTACACATCACTACAAAACTCACACACTCATGCGTGTGACTGTGTGTGCAACTGAGTCAGTGAAGGAAACAAAACCAACAAAACAAAAATACTCCTTCAAACACTTGGATCTAAGGGAATAAAATGTATGAATAAAATTGAATTTATAAAAATAAAAATAAAATAAGTAGATGAAATTAAAAAATATTGTCATAAAAGAAAAGTGTGTCAAATTTATAAAAACAACCAAATGAAACAGCGGGAGTAAGAAATACTATGTTTATAAATTTTAATTTTTTCATTCACTTATTAATATAGTATTTAAAATTGAAGTGTTCATCAAAACCATTCATTTATAGTATCCATGTATTCATTCCCCCGTGAAAGTTTCACGATGTTTGTAACCATATGTTTAGGTGTTGTTTTTTTTCTCCAAATTACAATGTGTAGAGAGAATTGAATAAGAAGAGTAAAAAGTTTAATGACTGATTGAGAATTGTGTATTTTTTGACATAAAAAGAAATGTAACAGTATTAGAAAAATATACGAAAATATTAAGTTTCAATAGTGTAGTAAGATTCACATGACTCTCTGATAAATCTTCCAAATAGCTTGCACATGATACGATTAACCTCACACTTGAGCTCTGAGAGCAATACAAATTTCAAAAAAATCGACATGATGTACATGAGACTTAAAAACCACAATAATACATCCGACTTTAGCTCTAGGAGCAATGCAAATTTCAGGAGATTAACATAGTGTCTGGGTGTTAAAATATTTTCACATCGATTTCTTAAAAACTAAATGAGTAATATATAAAGTCTTGAATTACTTCATTTAATATCAATTCATTTCAAAATGAAAACTCTACATACCTTGAAATTTAAGATAGTACTCCCTCCGTCCCACCTCAAATTGCAAGAAATCTTTTTCACAGTTATCAAGAAACATGTTTGACCGTTAATATATTTAACTACGTATAATAATGACAAATAAAAATCTAATATTTAGAAACTACTTGTTACGATGAATCAAACCATATAACACATGATAATATTATTATTTATATATTTATTTAAATATGTTGACAAAGTTGAACAGTAAATAATAACATGAAGTGAAGTGTGCAGTTTGACATCTGATTTGATTTTTGGGCCCATGCTGGGATCCATTTAATTGGGCATAATATTGATCACGGCAAGCAAAAGACTCGCTCTAATAAGTGATTTGAACCTATAATCCACATTCAATCACACTATTCTACTATAAGTTAAACTAATTTAAGTGACTGTTATTTTCATAATATACATTCAATTTTTCAGATGGTGGGAAAACAAAATACTAAAAATAAATGGGAAACAAAAAAAAGTAAAAGTGGTGGTTGTAACTTGTTATTGGAGCTGTCCCAGCAGTAACTCACACAAACACACACCTTCCTCTTTGATATAGCCTTCCTCTCCCTCCTCCTCCTACTAGTTCTACTTCTATTCCCTCAACTACCCTTTAATCTCTTCCCTCAGTTTGTGTGATTCTTCAAGTGTTC
>JAULKM010000002.1:14074925-14085979 GCA_032355605.1 Rubia tinctorum | reverse complement strand
TGTAATTGTGTTACTGCTTTCTGTAAATCGCATGTCTTATTGCTTTCAATTAATTCGTATTTTAATTAAGCATGACATTGTAATGCATGATCGATTAATACAAGTATTCTTTTCATGCATGATTGTTGGCAATTTTATTTTCGAGCTTTGATCAAATTGTTGTATATCCAATATTAGGTGCAACAAAAAGAATCATCTACACTACACTATAATGATTGTCGTTGAAATTAATGACACAAATTTTGAATAATGGTGGAAGGAAGATAAAGTAAAAAAACAACACTGAATGGTGGTGCATAATTGTATGCTCGTGGTGTTTGTTGGGAGCTAATTGAAATGTTCGGCGGAGACACGAGAGAAAGAGATCAATGGCAGCAGAAAGAGAAAGGGGAGCGGGGGAATGAGAGTGGCGGGGCGGCGAATGAGAAGGCGTGCGACAGTAGTGAAATTAATGGTGATGGTGGTGCTGAGACACTTCAAGGGTGCTGCTGAGTTGAGTAGTTTTGGTGGGTGAAGGTTAGTGATACGATGTTGTGTAACCGATGGTGGCCGAAATCAACGAATTACAGCCGCCAAACAATCAAGAATATTTTTTTTCATTTGATATTTGATCAAAAAATGGTGAGAGGAGTTAAGTATAAACATTTACATCGGTGAAAAGTTATACTGTTTCTATCTCATCTCAATCTGCAATTTAACTATTCATTTCGTAAAAAAAATTAACTTTGACCACAAAATTGAATTGATGTATAAGTATAAATACTATTAAGTGATACATTGTTAGACTCATTATAACATATATTTTCAAAATATAAACTTTTTATAAGTTTTAATTATATTTAATGAAATATATTAAGGATTAAACATTTTTAGTAAACCGTTGAAAGTTAAAGTGTACAAAATGAAAAAACCAGATTATTTTTTCCACCCAAAATAACTTCTATTTTTTTTTATAAATAAGTTGTTTTCTAAGAGTTTACCAATCACTAAAAAGTGTTTAATTTATAAGCAAAACAGTTATAAGCCTTGCAAAACATACCCATTTTCCATCCGAAAAATGTCAGCCAAACTAATGAGTCGGTTAAATTATTCAAGTTATTACCAATTAAGGATCACATGAACATTTAAGAAAAACTTATAATGCTTAGATCAGAAATGAGAGCACACTTAATTCTTAAATAAACTTTAAAAACAACAAATTAAATTTAAATTTTATCAAATTAAAAATGAATGAATTGAAATAAACTGAAACAAATGATTTGAATTGGAATAACATGGCCTGAGTTTTACAATGACAAACTTAGATGATGGTATCCTAGAGGAAGTGCAATGTAAGATTACACTTATGCTCTAAAAAGGAGATAAAATGAAAGCAGAAAAACGAAGAAGATGGATGGATGGATGGATGGATGAGCGCACAAAATAACGGGAGGAACGGGACCCGTGGACTAAAAGTGGGATCCGCCCCAGAATTGGCATGTGAGGTTGCCGGCACTTGTGGGACTATCCTGTTACTTCCGCCACCGCCGTCCCTTTCCGCCTTGCTTCTCCGGCATCTTTCCTCCACCGCCCGGGTACTAGCAAATACTCTCATTCTCATTCTCATTCTCATTCTCATTATTATTGAGTTATGATGGGACCATGTTGAAACTTATTCTTACTTGCTTCCGACAAACTGAATTTTACTAGCGTTCCGGAATCATAATAGAAAGACACTATATTCATAATTAAGATATAACCTTAACTTTTGAAAAATTTATGTTGATATAATCAAAATTTCTTATTCCGGCATTGAACAAATAAATTCAGGCAAGACTAACAAATAAAATGATAAAAACACTTTTATCACAAAACTCTTCATTTTTAACTTTTATAAAATATGTCAAAACTAAGTTTTAAAAAATCCCATCTTTCTTCTTCATTTCTGCCGCCGCCAGTAGAAAACTCGCCGCTGTCTACGCCACTCTCCTCCCCTCCTCTCCCCGCCGTCGCGCCGGAAACCCTAGTCTCCGCCACCCTCGCCCCTCACCCTCCTCGTCCCTGCCATCGCCCACCACCGCTCGTCGTCGTCTTTGTCATCAGCCAAGCCAGACCCACCGTCGGCCCAGTAAACCCGCCTCATCAACCTCTCACGAACGGCCCCCCCGGCACTGCCTCATCTCCTAGCCTCCGCTTCACCACCTCCTCACTGCTGCCTCATCAACCTCTCCGCGCCGCCAAATCAAATTCTTTATGAGCCTCACACCACCTCCGCCACCATTTACGACGTTGCTCAGCTAAACGCCATAAGATTGAGACCCTCCACCACCTATCCCCGCTCGCCACTCGTACAACCACCTCCAAGCGTCGGAAAATCCCTCACCAATCTTCGTCTGAAATATGCAGTGGTGTTAGTTGTGCGGTGGTAGGGGTAAGGTTTTGGGTGTTTCATCCAACCCTAGCTGGATGGAAAGGAAGAAAACCACCAGCGAAAAGGAAGAAAACGAGGGAAAGAACAGGGGGTAAAAGAAAATAGGAAATATGGTTTTCATCTTTTTTTATTTAAGGGCAACACCATCTTTTTACATAAATCCATATATAAATCAGCTGGCTAAAAAGTCAAACAAGTCAAAGGTTATATTGACACTTTCTAAAACTGCAGGGTTATATAAGCCTAAAGTCAAAGTCATTTTAACACTTAACTCAAATTATTTTTTAATTATTTTTATTGAATCAATATTTATTTTTATACCGCTCCTACCGGCACCATTTTTTCAAGAGACCTTCTCAATACTTTATTAAAAGATAAATATATGTATGAAATAGATTTAATTTATAATTTGTCTAAGAAAATAACACTAATAAAAATTTATTAAAGAAATTTTAGTGTCATCGGGATTATTTTAAATACTAAGTAAAGTTGCTTTTTAAATCAAACTTAATGGAGCATTACATTCAAACTTAATGGAGTATTATACTCCCTCCTCCGTCCCATTCTAAATTGCTTAATTATATTTTGGGAGCCAAACTTTGTAAACTTTAACCGTAAATATAAATTAATCTATATATAATAAAAAAATCACGTGAGATGTTGTTGGATTCATGCTAACATATTTTCTAAATATCAATTTTAAATACAACATTATTATAGGTGATTAGAGATATTTATGGTCGAACATGCTCATTGAAAACCGTGAAAAATTATAAAGCAAGTTAAAGTGGGACATGGTGACTTATAGATGGCTAATCTTTTATCAGGTCTAAGCATAAAAAAATAATTAATTACTTACCCTGAGTCCCTAACTCCCAATATTACATAGAGTCCGTCTCTTGATATACGATCTTTGAATAATTTATGGAAAAATCAAAGTTTAAACTGCAAATTAGAAGAAATCAAGATAAAAATTCGGGTTGCATTGATCGGGTCATGTACTTATAACTACTGCATGTTGCATAATAAAATTTTAATATTGCAACTAAAACCTTTTATTTTTTAAAATAATTTTAATTCAACTCCATCTTTGCATATGTATATGGAAAGACGATATTTGCCAAGAATTTATAGCCCAAATTCTTTCCTATTTATGAAGGAAAATGAATAAGGAACTAAGACTAGTCATATTAATAAAAAAAATTACAACTTTGCTGTAGTGTATGGGGACCAGCTAGCAAATAAATGAATTGACCACTTAGTTGGCCCCTCTTTACTTAGCTTGATAATAATGTGACATTGATCACAAAACAACAAAACCATGTGTCTTAACTCTTACGTACCCAAATCAATAATTACAGTCCACCGCTTAACTTACAATTACATACCTAGGGCCTCTAATTAAGTCGGTATCTTCTCCAAATTTCGTACAAAGCCATTATTTTGTGTGTTCTAGTATTATGTCCTCTAGTTTCGACCTAGTTTCTTATGTATCAAAATTAAATTAAATAATAATTTAAAATTTTATTGAATTAAACCGAAATGAAATGCAGTTAATTATAAAGAATGCGATCACAAATAGTAAAATTACAAACATAAACAACATATACAAAGTCGTTGAAATTAATTTTATTTATTTTTCACTTGAACTGAAAGTAAATTATAATCACACAGTATTGTTTTAAACCGATTAACCGTTAGACATGATCATTGTATAATAGAAGTGATTAATAGAATGATTTGATGTATATTTTTATTTATTGCTACGATATTCCTATAAGTTTGAAAAACTTTTAAAATGTACCATAATGTACAAATAAGTATAATTTGATCATAAAGGTAATTGGAGCGAGGTTTTTTCACAATTAGTTAAATCATTAATTGGTATAACATAGGGTACTTTCTTAATTATAATAAGCTGAATTAATATTAAGCAAATTTAAATAATATCATAAGTGCACGCATATATTGTTCAAATTTATCTGGCATTATGTAAAGAATGAAAACACCACGAAAATTTGAAGAGAAAAAGATAACAATCCAAAATCTAATCCGATAGCGTAATTATTCTGGTGGATAAATAAGTACTTTATTATGCCACCAAAAGAGTATCGACTTTTTAATGTTAATAAAAAATGGAGTGCTCATGAATTATTTCTTCCTCCAAACACAACATAATGTAGTATCAATATGTACAATGGTCCCATTTTGTTAATTTATACTATTATGTAGGGTTGAACATTGGCTGCCTAACACACACCACTTATTCTTTTTAAATTTAACTTAAGCAAATTAGCAGAAATGGTTTTAAATAATTATGAGAATTTAGAATTTATCACTTCCTCCGTTTCGACGGATTCTGCAGAGAGAGAAGATGCGTGTTTTAATTTTGGACATGTGAAAGGATCAAAATGCCCCTACTTTCAACCTCAGTTTTCTTCCTCCAGATCTCCGCCTCCTTGACTAGGGTTCCGCCGCCTCTGCCTCCCTCCTCCACATCGTCTCCTGCCTCTCCGCCTCCCACCTCTTCGCCTTCAACCTCCAGATCATCACCTCTCTGCCTCCTCGACTAGGGTTCCGCCTTTCTGCCTCTCCGCCCCCACCCCCGTCTCTCCACCTCCCACCTCTTTGCCTTCAACCTCCAGATCATCGCCTCTTTGCCTCCTTGACTAGGGCTCTGGCGCCTCCGCCTCCCGCCTCCTGACTCCCTACACCACATCGCCTCCCGACTCCGCCTCTCTCCGCTCAGATTGGGGCGGGGTTCCACAACGACGGCGAGGAAACAGACGGGGAAGGATTAGGGTTCCGGCGGGGGAATCAGATGGGAGGAGAAATTTTTGGGGTGGGTAACGGTCTATGGGGGTTAGAAATTTGAGATGATAGGACTCGGCTGGGAGTTGGAAATTGGGGAAGATGAGTCTCAGACTATGGGTCTCAGATTATTGGATGAAGAAATTTGAGAGTATAATTATATAAAATTTTAATTTTGTAAGGATAGTAATGTTTTATTATACGCTGAATATTTCATGAAAATGAAAGTGTGTAAATTTGTCTGGACAGCAAAAAAAGAAAAGTATGCAGATTTGATTGAAACGGAGGGAAGACATGGAATCATAATTTATCATAATTTTGATATCTATTCATGGACCATTTTAACCGTGGGAAGAAGGGTTGCTACAGAAATGGAATTTTGCTCGTGTCCTAATACGTTAAACATATGAGTTCAGCGTAGCTGGTACCAAACTAATATTAGGGGCAATGGCCAATGGGCATGCAAGTTTGTTATTTATTCATTGATAAAATTCGAATAGAATGGCCGTATGGGAACTAATACTAATCTAAGCCAGTGACGTGTTATAAATGCCCTAGCTAAACTTAATTTTGATGGTAGAAATGAAATTTAATCTCCAACTAATTGAACCGCCCATTATTCCCTTTCTAAGGATCTATACTGAAACTTCTTCAGTTAAAGGTAAGGATTTACTAAATTATATCAAAACAAAGTTTAAGTCCGTTCATCAACAATTGCGTCAATGAATTGGATTATCGACTTTGATTAATTGTTTCTATAATCGTGTTTGATAAATGAATGTCTTTTAACTCCTACTCCTACTTCTAATTCTAACTATTCATTTATTTTATATGAAAAGTAATGTTATGAAAACAAAATTGTGTGGCCTTCAGGAGTATACATTTTTACTCCTTAATCTCCAATTTATATTGTCACACACATTCACATAATCAAAGCTAATTCTTATTGGAAAATGAACCGGGAGTAATATCAATAATTCGAAAATTCAGCCTAAAAGGAAAAAGAAAAACTTTGTTTTTATTCTTAGTCTCACATGTGAAGTTGGGTAGGAATATTTGTGGTTTAAATATGGAAATGCTTCGCTACCACTTTGAGTGAGCAAGAAGAATAAAGACCCCTCGCGCACGCCGCCACCGCCGACCGCCTGCTTGGACGGGGCGGGGCGAGCCCATATTATTTTTTTTGGTCACGATTAGTTTGAGAATCCAGTTTAATGAGACCTCTCAAATGATTAAACATGGTCTTTTATAAATCTCTAATTTTCTCCCTTGGTTTTTCACTCAGTAAAACCTTGTTGGAAATTTTAATCGATAAGTTTTGAACTCCTAAATAGACTTGGCAAAAAATCGACATGGCTTTTTGACTTCGTAAAACTCTTATCATGTTGCTGCGTATAAGTGGACTTTTCCACTCTTTGGGTTGAAGTGGTTCCGCTTCTTTTTACTCACTGCTTGCACGTTCTCCATTATTCTCGTTCCTTTAGTTGTCTTCAGTGCCTATAAAAAGGCCAGTCGACAGCAAGTTTGGAAAACACTTTACAACCTTCTTTTTTTACTGTTTCTCTGAAACTTCCACTCTACTTCTGAGCATAGTTAATACGAGTTCCATCTCTCCTGCTTGAGTGCACACCAGGTTTGGCGAATTTTGTTAATACGAGTTGATACAAGCACCTTGTTGAAACGTTGCACACCAGGTTTGACAAATTTCATTTCAAAGGCAGTGAATTATCACACCCACAATTTTGTTTTCAAAACAAAATTGTTTTCTTAACTCCATTTCTAAACAAAACGTTTTTCACATCGTTCTTCAAAACGGTTTTTTGTTAAGACCAGTGACCAAACATTTTTTTCATTCGCTACATCTGATTTCACCAACAAATGACAGAATGGACCGATCGAGAGGCATATCAAAATGGAAACACGAATCCGGATAAACAACTATGGAAGAAGTTGTGGAATTTAAAGATCCCAGAAAAGGTCAAGTTCATGGTGTGGAGACTTACAAAATGCGGCACCCACAGGGGCCGCGCTGAGGAAAAGGAACGTGGAAGTTTCATCCATCTTTCAACTCTGTCAATCACAAGTTGAAACTCCAACACACATGATATTGGAGTGCGATTTCGCCAAGAGAGTATGGAGAACATCAAGATTAGGGTTTGATTTTCGATAAGGTAACCCCACTCAACCCAAACACATGGTTAGCATAATGGTTCAAGACAACGTCAGAAATTGAGGACATCAATCTCACATGTCTCACGGTATGGGCAATTTGGTGTGCTAGAAACAAAGTCACGATGGAACAACAATGTACCGTGGAAACGGTATTTGCAACCATTAGGGCTGAACAAGCCATTGAACAAGACAAAGACTCAACAAGTTCAATGTGGGCAAAAAACCCCAACTTGGAACACGCTACACTGGAGAGAACAAGGGGAGGACCAAGTGTTGGAACAAAGACGAACAAAGGTAGGTGACATGCAACTAATATGGAACGCTCAGGATGGCCACATAGACCCCCTCTACACCAGATGAACACGTATCGACACCGACTCAGTCTTCAGAGCACAAGATGGAAAAGTGGATGCAGCGTGGTGTGTAACTCAATGAGAATGGGAGAATGGTTGGCAGGGATCGCGCAACACACAAGCACTATCGACAGTCCAAACAGAGCTCATTGTCATTCACAAAGCAATGACAGACGCAAGGAACAGAGGAAAACCAGACGCCTGCGTGCGAACGGACTGTGAGATGACTCTCAATCACATCCATAAATTCCCAGATGTTTCCTCATATCTCAAGGGACTGCTCATGAGTATAATAATGCAGGCAATGGTGTTCGGTAGATTATATATAGTCAAAGTTAAGAGAGATGTTGTAATAAAAGCCCACAACCTATCTCGTCATGTAATGAGTGACTTACACCACCAAAATCCAGGATAATATATGTGCTCGAATCTTTGCTTAAAAAATGCGGGATTACCCGTGGGATGCACTTAATACGAACAGTTTGCATTAATAAAATTATTCATTAGAAATAATTAAATATTTAAACACTTTTATCTTAGAATATATATATATATTATTTCCTCTTCTTCTGTATTATAATTCGATTCCTCGTGCCGAAACAAAATCTCCCGAAATCTCCAAACGATTCCGTATCACGTGGCTTCTCGCTGTATTTTACAAACTTTTTTCTTAAGACACGCATTTTGTTATTACACGTTCACAGTCTTTGAGACCGTACACAATGGATGTGGCCCTCAAAACCAATGCTTTCTATGATTTTTAGGTGTTATCCAAACAAAATGATACATTATTTAATAAAAGTAAAATAAATAATGGATATTGTATTGAAAGAGTAAAAAGTAAATTAAGTGAATGAAAATAACCTAAATTTTTCCAAAAGGGGAAGAAGTCATTGTTAAAAAATCAAACAAAAAAGGAAAGAGAGACAATGTTAGGAAAGAGTTTAGGGTTTAGGAAACTGGAGGGAGTATAACCAAAGAAAAGAAGATGAAGCGTGATTTACCATAATAGGACTACTACAAATAATGGCACTCCCTCCGTGCCAATCGAATTTGCACATTTTTAATCCATTTTTCCAGTCATGTTCGACCATCGATAACTTTAATTACGTATATTAATGCCATATTAAAATTTGATATATAGAAAATATGTGATGCATGGAATATAACAATATCTCACGTGATTATATTGATGCATAAATACAAATTGAAATTTATGATCAAACGTGTCGAGAAAATTGACTACAAAGTGTACAGATTCAACTGAGACGGAGGAAGTGGATAAAATATTCAAAGAATTACATTTACATCCCTCAATTTGTATTACATTTTGAATCCTTTCCTTCTTTTCATAAACTTATTTCACTTTGAATTAAATATTAATAAGCAAGTCAGAAACAGAAGATCAACAAACGAGTGTGTACAGTGAAAATAAATACCCATCAAATCAATGTCCGAATGTTAGAATGGTCGACTAATTTGATGTGCAACGCGCTCTAATCAAATTATTAGCCGACAACTTAAAAAAAAAAAAACAGCATACAATGTGGAAACGAATTTCCATCAATTTAATGTGTTAGAACCATCAACATTTATTACAAACCAACGGATTTGAAAACATTGATGAAGATAAAAAAGAGAGAGAATATGAGAATATGGACATTCTACCTATTTTGATTTTTTTAAAAAATGTAATTATTCGTAATGTATAATTCTCCACCTAACATGAGTTAGGTATCTGTGGAGGCGGGGGAGAAGGGCAAAAAAGTAAAAATGTAACCGCCAAAACGGGAGGGAACTGGGAAGGGGAAGGCAAGGAGTGCTATTTAAGGAAGGAAATCTCCAAAAAGCCGTTGGAGGCCGCGGGGGGCAATTGAGGAAAGCCGCGAAGTGTCTCTCTTTCCACTGCTGCGCCTATTCTACAAAACTCACACACTCACGCGTGTGAATGTGTGTGCAACTGAGTCAGTGAAGGAACAAAACCAACCAAACCAAAATCGGAAATACTTTGTCCGCTTTCTAAAATCTTAACGCATTTTTTCAGTCTCAAGGAATTTTTTTTAAAAAAATACTACTCCGCGTGTTTATAAATTTCAATATTTTTATTCACTTATTAATACATTTATTTAAAATTAAGGCGTTCATCAAAGCCATTCACTTATAGTAACCATATCTTCATACAATAGTGCAGTAAGATTCACATGGCTCATATAGAGTGCGATAAATCTTCCAAATAGCTAGCACAGGGTGTGATTATATCGATAGATATACTGCACATCGTTTTCTTAAAAACTAAATGACTTACATAGAATAAGCTCTTGGATTAGTACCAAATGATTTAAGATGGAAATATAAGATACTTTGAAATTTAACATGGTATCAGAGTCCAGGTTGAATTATTGAGCTGATGTATGGATGCTCTTTAATTTGGTCCGATATGAATCGTGGAGTGTTGCAACGTTTTCACGTATTACTTAAAAACCATAATAATAATAAACCCGCCTTGAGTTCTAGGAGCAATGCAACTTTCAGGAGATCAACACAGGAATAACTAATATATAACATTTTGGATTACTCTATTTAATACCAAATAATTTTAAAATGAAAATTCTTATTACCTTGAAATTTGATACAGTATTGGGTTGGATTATTTAATCGATGTTAGGATCCCATGATATTATGTTAAAACACACAAAGACTAAATTACTACTCTCCGTCCCAGTTATTTTTGCGGAGAGAAAATTATCACGCAATTCAAGAAATATGTTTGACCGTTAATATCTTTACCTACGTATAATAACGGCAAATAAAATGTTAATATTTAGAAACTACTTGTTACGACGAATTGAACAATATCACATACGATAATATTATTGTTTATATATTTATTCAAATATGCGATGATGAAAAATAGTATTAAAAAGGCAAAAATAGAAATATAGTTGGGACGGAGGGAATAACATATGCTACTAAGGTTTTGATTCGAGTCGCTCCAGAAAGGGATTTGGACCTATGTTCCACATTCTATGACAATATTCTATCAGTTAAACTAATATAGTGATTGATATTTTCATAATATACATTAAATTTTGTAGATGGTGGAAAAACAAAATACTAAAAACAAATGGGAAACAAAAAAAAGCAAAAGTGGTTGTTATTGGAGCTGTCCCAGCAGTTACTCACACAAGCACACACCTTCCTCTTTGATATAGCCTTCCTCTCCCTCTTCTTCTCCTACTAGTTCTACTTCTATTCCCTCAACTACCCTTTAATCTCTTCCCTCAGTTTGTGTGATTCTTCAAGTGTTC
>JAULKM010000002.1:14019516-14030523 GCA_032355605.1 Rubia tinctorum | reverse complement strand
GCGTGCCGGATTCCGTTGACTGGAGGACTTCCGGCGCCGTTGCTCCGGTCAAAGATCAAGGAAGCTGTGGTATGTATTGTATACTGTATTACTGTGAATCTTTTGTTTATTCCCGTCATTTTCTCTCTCACACAAGGTATCTTATGTGATTTGACAATTATGCCCTGATTTTTTTGTGAAGATTATTACTCTCTTTGTCTCTTTATAAGTGGCATCATAAGTTAATTTTAGCTGCTTGGATTTGGTGGAAAAAATGATGGGATGATATTGAATGTAAAGTTAAAAAACATAATGAGTGGACGAAATTTAAAAAATATTTAAAAAAATGAAAAATGTGCCAATATAAAAGAAATAACAAAAAAGGAAAGTCTGTCTCTACGGAAGGAAAGAAAAAGAAAAAGGAAAGCGTCTCAATAACAATAACAAAGTGAGTACTAATAATGATTATCGATTATTAGTGATGAGTTTTGTGGTATTAGAGTGTACTTAATTTTTATAATTAATTGGAATTAAGGTATTATTTTAACAGAAAATTATTTTGTCGGCTACTGTAGTGGTGATGGAGAAGGGAAATTACGGCCAGTTGGACACATCCCAATTGGCGACTTTAGTCTGTTCGTTTGATTGACTGTTTTAATAATAAAAAACCTAACAGATGACTAAACTGTCTGGGCCAATAGCACATTAGTATTGATTAGTATTTCCTTTCATTTTTGAATGGTTTGATTGACGATGAATAGACGCTAATTGTTTATTTATTTGTAGTGGAATTTTATTAGAGTGCTCTATTTGATTATATTTCAACAATAAAAAGGGGGTAAAAATTTTTAATTAAAAAAGTGGTTAATTTTTTCTTAATTAAAATAAATATTTTGAATGAAAAAGTTAAAAATCCACTTATTTAGTGACAAGATTTTTTTGTTTATGAGTATCAATGATAGTAGTAATTATTGAGTATATACTCCAATCTCCTGAGCTGGCAAGGGAATCTATTTGTTTATAATTTATTGGTCATGATGTGTCTCGATTCCATACGTCATGGGTGACATTAGCTAAAAGATAAATCTGCCTAATTGGTCCAACGAATAAAAAAAATCCATTTTAAATTGAGATAAACCTTCTTTTTTCACTAATATTCACATGAGTGTGTCTCTTGAATTTTTTTCCCATAAGTCATGAAAAGACAAAGGTTTAAAGTCTAAATTAGAAGAAATGAAAATAAAATTTTCGGGTTGCATGAATCGGGTTATAAATATAATAATTACTAAATATTGCATAATAAAATTTTAATATTGCATCTAAAACTTTTTATGTTTTATTATTGTAATTAAATCTCATCTTTCCATAAAGACTATGGAAAAACTGTCTTTCCTAAGAATTTGCCTATTCACATACTTCTTCATGTCCCACCATAGTTATAAATGATTGAATTTAAATGAATGAAATGAGTAGATGAAACTAAATTTTAAAAGTAACAAGTAAAATAAACTGATGAACTTGAAGGAATCTTAGAAAGTGTGTCCTAAAAAATTAATCCTAAAGTTAAATATATAAAGGGACAATGGGGTAAATTTAAAAATATGAAGGGAATAAAATGAAGAGGTTGAAAAATAAATTAAATGAGTAAAAATAACCTAATTCTTATCATATCTAGAGGAGTTTGTCTTTGAAGAGACGGTTGTTCCATAACTTATAGAAATAGCAAGATTTAAATTGCAAATTAGAAAAAAATTAAGAAAAAAATTTCGGATTACCTTAATTGAGCCATAAACTTATAACTATTTTGCATAATACATTTTTAATATTGCAGTTAGAACCTTTTACTTTTCAATAATTTTAATTCAATCTCGTCTTTCCATATGCATGGAATGACATTTTTACCCAAGAATTTACCGATTTAGATTATTACTAGCAAAACATTTTTAAAAAAAGCAGTAAAACAAATGGAATAATATACCCTGTTTGAGATCCTCATTGGAACGGATGAATTGTGTGCACAAGAGCAGTTCGATAATATCTAAAGTCCTTGTTTAATGGATATCATCATCGTCATCAATATAAAGTCCTGTTATGACTTCAAAATGTACTCTTACCTTTAATTTCAAGAAATTGACAACTTACTATTTTTTTTAAATGACATATTTCTATTAATAAATAATAAAAAATGAGTTGAATAAATTGAATAGTGAAAACCATAAGTAAATAAATGATTGGAAATTATCTAAATTCTCAGTTGATGACACATTTATTAATAATAGGATGAAATGAGTTCACTAAATTGAACAGTGAAAGGCAAGAGTAAATGAATAGTTGAAAACCATTTAAACTTTGTCATATTTAATAGGAGACGTGTCTTTTGTCATTAGGAAAAAACTTCACCAGAGAAGAGGATAGATTAGTGTCCATTTGACCATCTTTTACATGTCTTAAAGAATAAGTATAATATGAACTTTTAGTATCCTGTCATTTTTCTTGGACACTAATTTCAGTATCCTGTCAATTGGAAATGGAAGAAGTGCTCTGTTACCCTTTGGACACTACTTGATGTTCTAACATTTTGTTCCTGAAACATGAAGGGAGCTGCTGGGCATTCTCAACAGTTGCGTCAGTAGAAGGGATCAACAAGATTGTAACAGGCGATCTGATCTCACTGTCCGAACAAGAGCTTGTCGATTGCGACAAATCTTACAATGAAGGCTGCAATGGAGGCCTCATGGACTATGCTTTCGAGTTCATCATCCAAAATGGAGGCATTGACACTGAAGACGATTATCCTTACAAAGGAAGAGACACGAGATGCGATCAGTACAGGGCATGTGTTCCAACTTTACTCGCAGAAGTTGGTATTTGATTAGGCTAATGCTGTAATAACTGGAAACTGAATTTCATGTTTGTGTCTGTGCAGAAAAATGCCAGGGTGGTTACCATTGATGGCTATGAAGATGTGACTCCCGGAAGCGAGTCTGCCCTGAAAACCGCTGTCGCTGGTCAACCTGTCAGTGTTGCTATTGAAGGTTCTAGCCGAGACTTACAGCTCTACAGCAAGGTAAACTTTCTGCTACTCACTTGATCTTTTTCCCCTTGTTGATTAGGCTGCGTTTGGTAGAGCCGTGCTTATAAGTAAAACCCCCTTATTTTGAAGGCTAAGTTCTGTTTTTTGGAAAAAAAAACCGTACTTGGTGTTCGGTAAACTCCTAAGAGTGTTCGTTTAGGCAAAGAAATATGTTTAAAATGGTTTGAAAAGTTTTCAGGGAATGGTCTTCAAATTACAAGGTATTTGATTGAACACAATGTCAAGATATGATCCATAACTTGACCAAATAGCAATGAGGTTAATGTTGGTTGTTTACTCTTCATCTGTGATCAAAATCACTTCTTCGGCGCTAATATTTGTACATTCTCAGGGTGTGTTCACCGGGAAGTGTGGAACACAACTGGACCATGGTGTTAACGTTATTGGATACGGAACAGACAACGGCGTTGACTACTGGATCGTCAGGAACTCATGGGGTGCTTCATGGGGAGAGGCAGGCTACATCAGAATGCAGAGGAATGTGAAGCTGCCTACCGGCCTATGTGGTATAACCTCGGAGCCATCTTACCCGACCAAGAAAGGTGAGAACCCGCCCAACCCCGGCCCTTCTCCGCCGTCTCCCATCAAGCCCCCGTCAGTGTGCGACGACTACTACGAGTGCCCCGAGGACAACACCTGCTGCTGCGTGTACGAGTACGCGAACTACTGTTTCGAGTGGGGATGCTGCCCGCTTGAAGGCGCCACCTGCTGCGATGATCATTACAGCTGCTGCCCGCATGAGTACCCGGTCTGCAATGTCAAAGCAGGCACTTGTGCACTTGTAAGTATCCAGCGCAGTTTCTTTGTTTTTGTTTTTAACTAGGTGTTTTGTCATTTCATTCAGTCAATAGTAATTCTCTCTCAAACTTAGTGAGGTAAGCTATGGTGGCAAAATGAATCCGTAATCTATAGGTCAAGCGGATTGTCTACTTTTAAACACGGTTAGTTCTGGAAAAAAAGGGATAATGATCAAATAGGTAACAAGTCAAATAGGTGATTGAAAAATATGCATTGGCGGGATAGGTTTGCAGGCTGTTAAAATGAACGAACACATTGGTTAAACCGGCCAATTTACCCATGTGTTCTGATTTATAAACTCATATATGTATATGTGGGTTGAAATCCGCTCACTTATCATGAAATGGAAAAATGAGTCAAATAGTTGGGCAAGGTTAGGTTTACATTTTACCCGATGCCATGAGGTAGACCCGCATAATTGGTATATAAACAAACCCACATGTTTAAATATATGAATTGAAACTCGTGAATTTACCTTGTTTCAACATGCGGGGAGAGTGGTTTTTGACTCGCGGGTCGGTAGATTTCAACCCAACCCGCTGTTAACATGTCCGCCCATTTGGTATGCAAGTCTCCCACTTAAAACTTCAGGTGGGAGAGTTGCACCAGATCAGTGGGACAAATCCAAGTGGTTATGGAGCACAGTTGATCACACTTGATTGAAACTGTACATGCAACATTTCTGACAAAATCGTTCGACTCTTTCTTGTTGCAACAGAGCAAGAACAACCCTCTTGGAGTTAAGGTGATGAAGCACATGCTCGCGAAGCCGATCAAGAGCGCTGGAGCAGAGGAGGGGAAGAAGAGCAGCTCTTGAAAAATCTTCACTGGCCTTTTCAATGGTGGAAAGGGAACAGGCGCTGGGAGTTTGTTGTACCATGGCATTTCCTGAAATCCTTCGCCGACAAGGATTGCAGGGGCATATTCGTCCAAGAATCAAAGATGATTTGATGATCATCCCAGTTGTATAGGCTTCAGATTTCAGTGGTATTTTATTTGAACGTAACATTTGACCGACTTGCTGCAATCTCATTTGTTCATATTTAAGCACTTTTAAAGCTTTTGGTTATGGTCCTAAAATCACCCCCTCCTCTTTGGACAACAGTGGTGTAATATGAAGGTGTTGTGGTATTTGGATACGTGTAATGATACTAGTATTTATTTTTCTCCCTAATCCTTAAGACTGATTTGGATATGCATTCTCAATACTGATTAAACTACACTCATATGGCTGACAGGCTGGTAGTGTATGTTCTGTGATAGGGGTGGCAAATGGGTGGATGAGTCGGGTGATATGTGTAGTAAAAAAAATTACAGATATAATTTATTTCGATCCATTTTACAACGGGACAAAATGAATTGGTAAAAATTGTTTGGGTTGAAACTCGCTCAACTTGTGAGTTGAAATTCACCCAACTCGTGGGTCAGAAATATTTGAAAGTTTCAACTCATATTTTGACCCCTATAGTTTTACGTACCAATTAGTATGGGTAAATTTGTTGGGTTTAACCCATATCTTTACTCATGAGTTTATATACAAACCCATGTGGCTAATCCAACAGGTTTCAACCCATTTATTGACCCATATAATTAAATGTGCTGGATTTTAACCCATATATCAACTCATATAAGCAAATCCACGATCAACCCGCATTCCCAATTCGTCCAACCACATTTTTAATTAATTAATTTATCCAAACACGTACATATTTAAAATAAATAACCCGGTTAATTCGCGACTTACATGTTTGTTTTGATATCCCTAGCTTGTGAGTTTGGAAATGAGGAACAAAAATCATAGAAAGAATATAAAAAAGTTATTTAATTGGGAGTTTGAAAATGAATATTTAGAATTTAAATTGTACAAGTTTCATATCGGACCAAATTCACGAGATGTAGGATCCATTGTGTTATAGATAATTGCAGTTTCTAACTGAACTTATAACCATACAAATATCATAACTTAGGTTTAATTTTCTTACCAAATCTATAAAATTATAACCATGCATATTTCATAATTTTATACCAAACGCCACCTCAATTTACAATTGAGAAAAAGTACTAATAAAATGAATAACATGTATAAAAATAATATGAGAAAAAAATACTAATAAAATGAAGAGGAAAGTGCTAAAATGACCCAGACTTTAGCCTGAAAGTACCAATATAACCCTACAATATTAGAAAGTGCCAAAATAACCCTTGACTCGACAAACTTTTTACTCAAGCATTTAATGGTCGAATTTTGTTTAAAAGACCAATTTACCCTTGAATTAAAAAATAAAAACATGAAAACTCATTCCTCTCTTCGTTTTTTTCTTCCCCGCTGCCGACGCCCTTCGTTTTCTTTGAAAGTGATTCTTAGCGAATCGGTGGCGAGGGAGCGTGGAGAAATTTTTTCCCCCGACGAATCGATTGCGAGGGTTGGGGTGTTCGAATCGGTTGGGGTTGGGGTGTTTCGACGATGGTGAGGGTTGGGGTGTTCAATGGTTGTGAGGTGTTCAACTATGGTGAGGGCCGGGGTGTTCGACGGTGGTGAGGGTCGGGGTGTTTGAATCAGTGGCGAGGGTGGAAAATCAGTGGTGGGGAGGCGGGGGGAGGAGGTGAGGTACGACTGCAGAGCTGTGGTAGGTTGTAGGCGTCTGAGGAGAAAAGAAAACAGAGGGGTGACAACGTTTGTCAGAGGATTGGGAGGGAATAGATTGGGAAGGGTGGTAGATCAGAGGATTGAGAGGGGTGGTAGATCGGAGAAAAAAATTGGGAGGGGTGGCAGATCGGAGAAAAGAGATCGGAAGGGGTGGAAGATCGGCGGTTTCTGACGGCGGAGCAGCAGTGAAGAAGAAGAAGAAAATCAAGGGTAAGGGTATTTCAGTCATGTCACTTCTTGTCATTACTGAAATTTCTTGGGCCAACGCCGGAATTAGGGATTTTGGCTATATAGGCACAATTTTTTGAAAGTTAGGGTTAGATTAGCACATACAATGATTAGTTATGGTTATATTAACACTTTCTGAAATTGCATGTGTATATTGGCACTTTCAGGTTAAAGTAAGAGTTATAAAAGTATTTATTCCTAAAATGAATAACATGTATGAAAATAAGAGTGGTTCACCTGAAAGACAGTCTGCCCATAAGTTTATGCACATTGTATTTTTTTACTTATACATTGCATTTGTTAAATTACATACTAAATTTAATTTTTAAATTTAATTTTTAAAAATATATTTTAAAATTATATACTTTTATATTTTCACATTCAAATACACATTATTACTTGTTTAAACTTTTAAAATACAATGTTTAAATTTTATTTAAAAAATTACAGCATTTATAATTAAAAGTACAGTGAACTGTCCGTTTACTTATAGAAATGCGAGACTTTCTCTAAAAAAATGTGATTTGCTTACACATGAAACATTGATAAAAAATTACTATTTCTGCAAAATTCTAGACACCTCTATTTTAGGAAAATAATTGTGAATAATGGAGTAGTTAGAGTTTGAGTCCCAGAACAAGACAAAATGAAAATCTACAGTATTTATTAATGGGGGCCATTTTCGACCTCATGTTTTTCACTCATAATTTTTGTACGCACCACTCACACAAATTTTCATGTCATCTTTAAATATTAATTCAAAATATGATTTTTTAAAAGTTAATCCCCAATTTTCAATGCAAACCTCTTCCCCCAAAATTTTCAATACTTTTTTAAATACTTCAATGCTCTCATTTATCATTATTTATATTACCCTATTTATGAGGATGCATGTTCTTTCATAATACTTATTTTTTTACAATACTTATTTTTAAATTTGATACATTTTCCATTTTGATTTATCCTTTTGATATTATCAAATTCTATTTCATGACAATAAGTGAATCATTTTTATCCCTTTTGTCTCTCTATAATCGATTCTCTCAACGCAATTTAAATTTTCTAGAAAAATATTTAAAATTATTATGTTAAACATGTAAAATAATAGATGGAGTAAATGTTTTTGTTTATGTAAGTGTTTTTATTAAATTTAATTTTGAGAAAATATATCAACATAGAATGCTTTATTATAAATAATAGATATTGTACTGAAAGATTTTATATGTAAATTCTTTTAATTTTTTATTTAATAATCTATAAATTTTATTTGCAATTTTTCTTTTATGACTTTATTTAATTTTTGTTAATCAAACTTTATAAATGACTTATTTTAGCACATATCAATATGTGATAAGTGATAACATTAAAAAATTAATTCATTAAACTATATTATATTATATTTTTATTTTTATATTAAATTTCAATTAATTTGTATGATTAAAAATTATAAACTATTTCTATTTAATACTATATAACCTTTATTTATTTCTCTAAGATGATGAATTTATATTTTTTTGGATCAATAATAAAACTTCACATTTTATAATTTTCTATTTCAATCAATTAATCATGAATTGATGTTGATACCCCTAATTTAAACATTTTAGATCTAACTTATACAATTTTTTGATAATATAAATGAGTCTCTCCTTATATTTGACCTTGGTTCCGCTATCGCTATTGCTGGAAACATCCAACTTTTACTGTTGATTTCGTTTGAAAATGATGTACAGAGTACAATATTCGTTGACAACAGAATTTTTTTGGTCTTCCCTATAATGTTTAATAAAATGCGACTTTCTCTAAAATGTCATTTTTTGGTTAGAAATGATTCATTGATCATGGTAGTGAAAAACACAACAATATTATAAATTAATCACAATAATTTTTTAAAAAAATATTGGAAAAGGAAAAAAAATGGACATCTATAACTCAATTGAACAAAGTTTAATTAGTAAAAAGTATCATCTAATTAAAATATTTTAATAAACAAATTGTACAATTATAATAAATATATTTTTATTAATCGTGCAATGACACGGTATTACAATCAAATCTTTAAAATTTTGATCATTTTTCATATTATATGGAATCCGCATGCATACAATGTTGATAATGATAACGTTGTTTCACTAAAGTGACATTTATAAATATTTTATCAAGATAAAATTTTGGAAAAAATCATCTTTCCATAGATTAATGGAAAGACAAGGTTTAATTAAAATAATAGAAAGGTAAAATGTTTCATTTGCAATATTAAAAATTTATTATGCAACGTGCAATAATTATAAGTTGATAACCCGATTAATGCAATCCAATTTTTTTTGGATGAATAAACCTTCATTATCTTAACCCACCAAAAAATCATATACATCATATATTATACACCTATTACACTCCTCAATTACTTTATATCATAAGTTTTGAAGTTTTTATCTTCAATTCTTCTAATTTGCAATTTAAACATTAGTTTTTCATAATTTATGGAAAAATCGTTTTTCAAGAGACGGACACTTTTATCAATAATTAAGTTATGTTGTAAAAATATGTTTATTTATTTATATATAATAATATTTAAATTCATTTCTGTGTAAAACACAGGTGTTATCTAATATATATTAAAAGATCTCATTCTTGCCACATGGCATTCACACATAATTCCATTTCACTTTTTAAAATTAATTGAAAAATTATTATTTTATAAAGTCAATCAACTTACAATCTCTTCCCCATTTTTAATGTTCTTCTCATACTTCAATGATTTTCAATTAATGAATAATTAATCATATTTTATTTATGAGAATGTACATTCCTTTTGTATTCTCAATCTCCATTTAATAGGAAAATTCTTTCATAATACTTATTTTTTACAATATATATTTTTAAATTGGATACATTTTCTATTTTGGTTTATCTTTTTAATATTATCGAACTTCATTTCATGATAATGAGTGAATCATTTTCATCTACGTATTCTTTTTTTTTTGACTAGGTGCAATCAATTCTTTCAACGTAATTTAATTTGCTTACAAAAATATCTAAAATTACTATGTTAAACATATAAAATAATAGATGGAGTAAGTTTTATTTATATTTGAGTGTTTCTGATAAATATTAATTTTTAGACAAAAATCAGTATAAAATTCTTTATATAAATATTAAATATAATACTGAAAGATTTTATTTGTAAATACTTTCAATAATACGGTCTTTCCACAAGTTATGGAAAGACCAAGATTTTAATTGCAAATTAGAATAAATATTTTTTTTGAATTGCATTAATCAAGTCATAAATTTATAACTACTGTACGTTGCATAATAAACTTTTAATACTGAAATTAAAATATTTTATCTTTCTATAATTCTAATTCAACCCCCGTCTTTCCATATGCTTATGGAAAAATGGTCTTTCCCAAAACTTTGTCTTTTAGTATATATCAATATGTGATTGGCAATAGTATTAAAAAATTTGTTTGTCTCTTAAAAGACAATTTTTTCATAAGTTATGGAAAAATAAAAGTTTAAAATGCAAATTAAAAGAAATCAAGATAAAAATTTCAGGTCGCATTAATCGGGTCATAAACTAACTATTGCACGTTGCATAGTAAATTTTTAATATTACAACTAAAACTTTTTGACCTCCAAAAGTTAAAATATGCCAATTTATATGGGACAGAGGGAGTGTACAAATTCGGTCTCAATAGTGAAAAGTTGATTATGCCTCTAGCAGTATTCGAATAGAAATCTGTCAATTTCTAATTACGAAATTATCGAATTTCACAAGGAATTTATTTATCAAAATTTCTGAATTTCTTTCGGATAGTATTTGTCAAAGTTTCTTACTTTCTTAACGAATGCATACAAATTATAAGTATATTCATGATACATTAGGTTATGAAGTTGTAATGAATGCATATATATAAGGAGTGGGCTCATCTCAAAAAAATATTTTTATGACAGTGCTAATCGGACTTATCATTTTTACATAAAGTGCTAATTTAACCCTATTTTTTACCAAAGTGTTGATATAACTATGTCTTTTAATAAAAATATTGATCTAACCCGGCCACAATCATCTGGCGGCGGTCCGATGACGGCAGTCGACGTTGACCACTGTTGACCGATGTTGACCATCGTTGACCGATATTAGCCACCGTTGATCATGACGGCGTTGATCGGTGGAAAGTGGTGTCAATTCGTGTAATCGTGTCGGGTTCGTGTCGGGTTCGAAACGGTTCGGGTTAAAGCAGGTCGAGTAAAA
>JAULKM010000002.1:14005644-14019416 GCA_032355605.1 Rubia tinctorum | reverse complement strand
CGCGTCTCTTCCCGTGCACCACCTATTTTGCTGTGTGATAATAATAGTGCTCTCTTTCTTGCTCAAAATCCGGTTTCGGACAAGAGAGCCAAGCACATTGATATTGACTATCATTTTGTGCGAGAGATGGTGTCTTCTGACAAGCTCAGGGTTGCTCATGTTCCTACAAATCAACAGCTTGCTGACATCTTTACAAAGGGTTTACCTCGTTCTCAATTTGAGTTCTTATGTTCCAAGATTTGCATTGCGACCAGTTTCACGCTTCGCTTGAGGGGGGTAATAGAATAGATGAATTAGAATCAGGTTAAAAATGAAATATTCTTTTGATTAGGCTTTGTATATATCATTTTTCATATATGATTCTATCTTGTATACCTTTTGTACTATATATATATATATATGAATATGCATAGACACAATTATATGTGAGTTTTACATTCTATCAACACTAATGATTGACACAGTAACAATTGATTTTATAATAAAAATTGATGGTTTTGCGAAATCCCATCACTACAAGCTATGATATTAACTAGTTATTTGAAGCTTTAAATTACACACGTATTCTTAAATCTGTCAAGCCTTTTAGTATATATTTTAGAGATTAATCATATATTTTATAATAAAAGCAAATCATTCTTATTCATATTAATTTTGTTTTCTCTTCACTCGGATCTCAACACATTTTAACTTGTAAAAATATTTAAAAGTAGTGTTTGAAATAAAATGAAATAAAATAAATCAAGCACACCGACCAATAAAAACATTGGAACTAAAATAACCCGATGTAAAAATGCCATATGAACTGAGAAACGCGACAGAACGCTTATTATCGTCAAACTGTGAAGAATATAAAATTCAAAATGAAGGTCAGATGAAATGCACCATACCTAACATGGAGTATGGCGATGGATTAATTTAGCAAAGTAGATCACGGAGCTATTTTTGGCTGGTCAATGTTAATATTTTGGTTGTTTGACGATTGGCATTATTTCCTTTAAATATACTTCCTCTGTTTTTCTGATATTGGCTCCGTTTGACTGCAAAAAATTTCAAGACATATTTGACAATAAATAATTTTAATTGCATACAATAACAGACGTCATGTGAGGTGTCTTTAAATTCTCCGTATCATGTAGTTTCTAAAAAGTAAAATTTTACAGTCCGTTATTGTATGAAATTAAAGTTATCGATGGTCAAACATGCCATGAAAAAATTTCAGAAAAAAAGAGTCATTGTTAAGATACCAGAGTGAGTATTTATTATTACTGTGTTTGATGGAGTTGTGTTTATGATTGAAGTTGGCTTATTATATGCACAAGAAAACACCCGTTTTTTGCACGAACATGAATTTAAATATTATTATATATAAATAAATATATTTTTTATAATATAATTTCATTGTTGATAAAAGTGTCCGTCTCTTGAATGATGAATTTTTCATCAACTATGAAAAAATCAAGGTTTAAAATATAAATTATAAGAAATGAAGATAAAATTTTTGGGTTGCATTAATCAAGTTATAAACTTATAACTATTTCACGTTGCATAATAAATTTTTAATATTCCAACTGAAACATTTTACTACTTGTTATTTTAATTAAACTTTGTCTTTCCATAAAGATATGAAAAGACGGTCTTTCTAAATACTTTACCTTGATAAAAATATTTATGAATGTCACTTTAGAAACAACGTTATCATTATTAACATTGTATGCGTACGGATTCCATATAATATTAAAAGTGATCAAGGTTTTGAAGATTTGATTTTAATATCGTGTCAGTACACGGTTTATGATATATATTTAGTAATAATCATACATTTTTTATTAATTTTTTTAAAATAGATGATATTTTTTACTAATTAAACTTCGTGCAATTGAGTTATAGAAGTCCGTGTTCTTCTTCTTCCAATATTTTTTAAACTTTTATTGTGATTAATTGATAACATTGTGTTTTTTCACTACCATGATCAAGAATCATTTCTGACAAAAAAAATCTTCTAGAGAAAGTCATATTTTATTAAACATTGTAGGAAAGACCAAAAGAAATTCCGTGGTTAACGAATATTGGACTACGTACATCATTTTCAGACTAAACCAACAGTAAAAGTTGGACATTTCCAACAACACCAGTAGAGGAACCAGGGTCAAATATAAGGAGGGGCTCATTTATAATGATAAAAAAATTATGTACGTTGGATCTAAAATATTTAAATTAGGGGTATCGTCAGCAATTCGTGATTAATTGATTGAAATAGAAAAACACAAAATATGAAGTTTTATAATTTGATCCAAAAATATATAAATTCATCATTTTAGATAAATAAATATAATTTATATAGTTTTAAAATGTCAATATTTTATAATTTTACAAATTAATTTAAATTTAATACTAAAATAAAAATATAATATAATATACCTCAATGAATTAATTTTTTAATATTATCACTTATCACATATTTACATGTACTAAAATAAGCCATTTCTAAAGATTAATTAATAATAATTAAATAAATTCGTACAAGAAAATTTGTAAATAAAATTTACAAAGTGTTAAATCATTTATTTGAAAGTATTTACATATAAAATATTCCAGTACAATATCTTTTAGTTATATAAAAACATTCTATATTGATTTGTTTTCTCAAAATTAAAATTATTAGAAACACTTACATAAAAAATACCTCATCTCCATTTTATATGTTTAACGTAGTAATTTTAGTTATTTTTCTAGGCAAATTAAATTGCATGGACATAATCGATTTCAAAAAGGGGAAATAATAATAAGTAGATGAAAATAATTCACTTATTGTCATGAAATGAAATTTGATAATATTAAAAAGATAAATCAAAATGGAAAGTGTATCAAATATAAAAATAAGCATTGTAAAAAATAAGTATTATGAGAGAATGTGCATTCTCATAAATAGGGTAATATTATTAATCATCAATTGAAACCATTGAAGTATTTAGGGGTCGTTTGGTTCAAGTAGGGAAAGGGAAAGGGAAAGGAAAAGGAAAGGAAGAGAATGGAAAGAAACAACCCTAATTTTAAAAATCTGTTTGGGAAATCTAATTCTCTCTAATGAACCACGAAAGCGATGGTGGTGGTTCGATGATGGTGAATGTACGATCGTGATGATTCTAGTTTTGTTGATAGTTTGATAGTGGCTTAGCAATTGTGTGTTCTTCGAAAGGTATTCTCAACTATCCAAATAGATGAAGCTTCACACTTCATCGAGTTTCAACAAATTCAAATGGTGATACATCTTAATTTAGTCTTATCAATATAATATAATATGATATTTATATTTAATTTACTTAATTGCATGTAATCTTCAAAAATATTAATATGAGATAAAATATGAGTTAGTTGAAACTGGATGTTGGTTAGTCCAATCTTTTAATTAATATGTGATTCATGTGACAATGAATTATTCAGTAGTGGAAAAGACTCTATTAAAGGTGGGATTAAAAGGCGGTTCTAAATTTGATTAAATGTGGTTCTATTGTAGAACCGTCTTTAATGTGTTGCCTTTGTTGGGTTATTTGGCCCACTGTATAAATAAGAATCATATGTGTTAGGGCAGTGGTGGATTTATAAAATAAATTCAGTATGGGCACACTAATAATAGTTAATACTAGTATATTAGAAAATAAAATATAAATTAAACATGTTAATGAAATTTAAATCTTAGTATAAATATTATAATATTACAAGATTATATATATATATATATTGATAAAGTTTGATGACTCTTTTTTCAATTGTTCAATAAGACGTGTTTTTTTCCTGATTAATGCAACAAGACAATCATGAATTGAAATATGAACATGTCATTCCATTGCACATGATTAGTACATTATTAAGCAGAGTATAATGTAAATTCCTACTGTCTATAATTTTCTTGCAAATTATCTCAAAATAAATTGATTAAAACAAAGAGTGTGCAAACGGACTCTTAAAATAAATAATCGTGTGAGTATTTTGTACAACTAATAAACTTCTATAAAATTGCTGCTGAAAACTATATATATACTAAGAACACATATACTATTGATTTTTTTTAAAAAAAATTAATTTAAAATATAAGACTACCAACCATTAACCCAATACCCCCACCCTAGATCTGCCGGTGTGTTAGGGTCGCCCCTCCCCTCTTCGGAGCGTGGTTTTCCAGATCTCATACCTCCCTCCCCAGTTTTCATGCATGCGCCTCCCTTAATCTTCTCCACTACCTTAGTCTTCCGCCTCCCTACTTTCGTTCCACCACTCCAAATCCTCCGCTGCTCCAGTATCTCCGTCACTATAAGTTTCCTCCGCAACTGCCAGTTCCCTTATATAAAAGTATAATACTCCATAATTAAACTTTAAAATAATTTATTTAAATTCAATTTTAGTGTTTAATTTTAACAAATATAATGTATAAGCAAAAAAATACAATAACTATTAATAATTTAAAGGCATTGCCACCTTTTGGGAGACCTCGTATTTTATATAATTGGTCTAACCATTAGGCGATGAAATAGATAAAAATACTCCCTCTGGTCCCAAAATATTGACACAAAATAATGGGCACAAATTTTTTTTAAAAAGTAAAATGAGTGGAGAAGATTGTATTGGAGAGTTAAAAAATAAATTTAATGAATGAAAATAATCTAAGATTTACCAAAAAATGAATGTGTCAATATAAAAAATTATTCAAAAAAGAAAAGAGTGTCAGTATAAAAAATCGGAGGGAGTATAAGGTATTGTGCGGTGCGGTGTATGTGTATTCGCAGCTCCACGTAAGTAAGATGGACACGTCTCGAGCTCTAGATAATATTCTAACTAACGCCAACTTTAACTTTGACATCTGTCCCCTATGCGTGTTCAATGCTGCTTCGCTCTCTCTACCTTCCCACTACCCTACCCGCACACCCACCATCATACCATACACCCTCCCCCAACCATTTGTTGGCAGTTGGCTTATTTCTTAGTGCCGCATCAATTTTCTGTTTAGATTCCACTTTTGTGGTTAAAATTTTAAAACCCGCTCCCTGTAAATGCACTGTAGGTTTATACTTCTTTCGGTTTTTTAATATTTACTTTCTTTTCTTTTGTTTGGCCAGTTAATATTGACACTTTTCGTGTTTGGCAAAATTAAGATTAATTTCAACAACTCAATTTACTTTTTACTCTTACTATACAATCTCTTTCACTCGTTTTACATTTTTTTTTAAAAAATATGTCAATTGATTGGTGCCAATCATTATACACTAGTATGAGTATGTTAAATTTAGTAAATGAATGGAGTGGATCGAAGTAAATTTAGTTTTAAGTTTCAAAAATGGAATTTAGAAAGATTTTTTAAAATTTGAAACTAGAACTGTATACGTGATAATTCATTGCTTTTGAAATAAAATTCGTCCAACCCATAGGGCAAAATTTAACATAGGTGTTAGTTCCCCAAGTTAACACGTGATCTCCATTTGCTCGTGCACTCAGGCAACAGAGGGGTAACTCGATAATATAATGCCCATATGTAGAAAGTTTAGAAAGCAGTAGAGATAATAAGTAGAAGTTGCGTGTTTCGATCTGCTTCCTGACTTGCTTGTTCAAGGTACTCAACACAACAACCAAACCAATAGAATGTGGAACGTGGAATCAATCCCACTTAGACTGAGTACATGTCGGCAACAATATGGATTGAGTAAATCTCGCAATTGTTTGAACTCAGTAAAAATGAAATAGTATGGACTATCAGCAAAAAAATATTTCATCAAAGTCAAAATTGTTTCACCAAATTAAAACTGAAGTTTAAAGGTAAAGAGAAAATGTAGTTAGGGAAAAAGTTTAAAACCAAGTCAAAATACGTTTATCATTTGAGAAGTTCGCAATGCTGGATTCTCAAACTAACAATGACTATAAAAGATTGATATAGTTCCAAGTCCCGACCCTACGTAGCTCGAGATTGCCTCCTCATGTCCGGACAAACAGTGACGTTCGCGCCATGTATCTAGTCCTTCTTGCTCACTCAAAATAGCAGTAGAGCATTTCCCTTTATAAACTATAATCCCCCCTCTAAACTTCCTCCGTGAAACAAGGAGTAAAATGAGAAGATAAGTTTTATTCTTAAAGATCAATTTTGGGCTGAAAAGCCCATTTTTCTTTACTAACATTTATTTTATAAAAATAAATAAAAACGATGCGATATTTGAAGATTCAATTAATTGTCAAAATTTATAATTGAGTGATTTTTTAAAACATATAATAAGAGATAATCACATTCACATAAAATGAACTAATTGAATTCTAAACAATAGTCATTGTGAAAAACTAGGGTATGATGGCAATCTATTATGGAATATGTAGAAAATAAGGGTAATAATGTGTATCTGTATTCATGTTTTGAGTTACATTATATAGAGCCACAAAAACCTATACAAAAAAGGAAATCTAATATAATTACAATTCCAAGTAATATTCATATAATATTGCTTATTCCTTAATACTTCTCGTCAAGTTGGAGCATGAGGATCACAAATGCCCAACTTGCCAAGTAATAAATGAAACTGATTCCGTCTGAGAGCTTTGGTGAACAAGCCCGCAGGTTTATCAGTTGTGCGGATATGATGAGTAACAAGAGCACCAGACTGTACAAGATCACAGACGAAATGACAATCAACCTCTATATGTTTTGTACGTTCATGGAACACTGGATTTGCCGCAATGTGAAGAGCAGATTGAGTGTCACAAAATAGTCGCATAGGATCATGATGCACAACACCCAAGTCCCTAAGCAAATACTTAAGTCACAATAATTCACAACAAGTAACAGCCATAACATGATACTCCGCTTCAGCAGAAAATGAGAAAATGTAGGTTGTTTCTTGGTCTTCCATGAAACCGGAGAATCACCAATAGTCACAAAGTATCCAAAAAGAGAGCGTCGTGCAATAGGACATGCAGCCCAATCATAATCACAATAAGCAGTTAACTGTAACGAACTACGTGAAGAGAGAAATAAACCTTGACCCGGATAACTCTTCAAGTGTTGAAGAACTCGAATAGCAACTTTCCGGTGAGGAACACAAGGAGACTTCATAAACTGGGCAAACGTATGAACAAAGTAACTGAGCTCAGGATGAGTGATAGTCAGGTAAATGAGGCAACCAACTAGGCGTCGATACTGTTCAGGATCATCATAAAGAGGACCTTCAACTTTTGTAAGATCATGTTGTTGCTCCATAGGGAAATCTGTTAGCTTAGAAGCTGATAAACCCGTGTCAGATAAGATATCCAGTGCATATTTTCGTTGTGAAAGAAACATCTCATTCAGTCTTCTAGCAATCTCTATACCCAAGAAATACTTAAGTGTACCAGGATCCTTCATGTGAAAACAAGTGCTCAAATATTTCTTGAATTCAGAGATGAGCGACGACGAACTATCAGCAATGACCAAATCATCCACATAGACAAGTATATGCAAAGAAACTGAGCCACGAGTAAAAGCAAATAGAGAGTAATATGACTTACTTTGAACAAAGCCAAATGCTCGTAAATCCTGAGCCAACTTGGCAAACCAATTGCGAGGAGATTGCCGAAGACCATAAAGAGATTTCTGAAGGCGACATACCTGGCTAGTGGGCGCAGGATAGCCCGGTGGAAGGCTCATAAACACCTCTTCATGAAAATCACCATGTAGAAAAGAATTATGCACATTCATCTGATGAAGTTTCCAACCACAGATGACTACAACCGATAAAAACAAACGAACCAAACTCATTTTCGCAACTGGCACAAATGTTTTAGTGTAGTTAATTCCTTCCTTCTGACGATTTCCAAGAACCACCAGACGAGCTTTGTGACGTTCAATAGTACCATCAGATTTGAACTTGGTACGATACACCTATTTGCGCCCAATTACAGTCTTACCCAGAGGTAGATGGGCCAAGACTCACGTCTGTTTGTGCTCAAGAGCATTAATATCTTCATCCATAGTATCACGCCAATGAGCATACGTCGATGCCTCAGAATAAGGGGTGGGATCTGCATTAGAAGTTACTGCACCCAAAAATCTAGAATGCGTACTAGAAAATTTATCGCAATTTACAAAATCAGTTAAAAGATAGAGAACACTTGAGGATTGTGATGACGCAGGTGTGATCGTAGCAATGGGGGTATTAATATCAGCAACAGAGCAGACATAGTCTTCCAAATATTTAGGAGGTTGACGACTCGAACACTGTGTCGTACAGAAGGCAGCTCGACCGCAGAAGGCGGTGCCAAAGACCGAACCGGAGAGGCAGGCTTCAGAGGAGAAGTAGACGGAGGAGACGCTACCTCAGACGGAGATGGTGATGCTGGTATATCTTCACGCAGTGTAGGATGCGCGTGGTGATCGGCAACCGGCAGCGTGTGAAGCGCGTGCGGTTGAGATGTCGGCGGCGCATGCAGCGCATCCGGGACCAGGTCAATCGGCGGCAAAGTAGGCCGACGATGTTGATCAAGGGCCACTGGCGGCGGTCGGTACTCCGGCGGTGGGGTGATGTCCGGCGTCGGCGACAGTGGAGTAGTAGATGGCATAGCGTACAGAAATGGGTCTTCATAAAAATCAGCATCCCGACTGTTGAAATTGGTACTAGATTCCAAATCATAAAAGCGACATCCTTTCTTGCTAGCAGGATACCCAAGAAAAACACATCGTTGACTCCTTGAAGCAAATTTGTCACAATATCTAGGAATGTAGGAGGCATAACACAAGCAACCAATTTTTTTAGAAGCTTGTAGCTTGGAGTACGTCCATAGAGTAACTCAAATGGTGTGCGACCAATGAGTTGCTTCGTTGGTGTCCAGTTAATCAAATAAGCAGCAGTGAGAACACATTCTCCCCAAAAATGAATAGGCAGGTTAGCTTGAAAACGCAAAGCACGAGCCACATTTGACAAATGACGATACTTGCGCTCAACCCGACCATTTTGATGTGGTGTATCAACCATAGATGTCTCAAAAATAATTCCAGATTAAGCAAAGTATAATCTCAAAGGCAGAAATTTTGTACCATTATCAGCACGGACATGACGAACTGTGCGCCTAAACTGATTCTTTATCAAAGCAGAAAATTCAATAAATCTAGAAGCTACATCTGACTTAGCCACTAATAAAGAAACCCAAACAACTCGGGAGTAGTAATCAACTATAGTAAGAAAATAAAATGCACCACTAGAAGATGGTGTCCGATAAGGCCCCCAAACATCACAGTGTATCAATTCAAACAAAGAACTAGCAGTCAAAGAGCTCAAAGAGAAACTATGTCTAGTTTGTTTTGCTCTATGACACACAGAGCAAGGTATACAAGTATTATTTGTGCTAAAATCAAGAGTATGAACAGAAGAAAGCATCGTAAGGGAAGGATGACCAAAACGTTAATGCCATAAATCAGATGCAAAAACTGTAGCAACTATCGGAGCTGACTGCGGGATATGAGACTGAACACGTGTATCCAACAAACGAAGCCAATAAACCCCTCATGTTGTTCACCCACGTCGATCACAGTCCTCGTACTGATTTTCTGTAATATGCAATAATTTTCAGTAAACAAAGCTATACGTTTTAAAGCAGATAACAATATAGAGCATGATAATTAGTTGCATCGTAGTGTAGGTATATAAAGCACACGAGTAAGAGTGATATCCATATTGTGCAGTAGATGACAGAGATCCATCATGTAGTAGAACATTAATAGAATAGGTAGCAGCAGTAATGTCAATCAGAGAACCTTTGTCACCAGTCATGTGATACGAGGCTCCCAAATCGAGAATCTAAGGTAAGGTGGGTTTACCTGACCCATGAGTGTAATTTAACTGATTAAATAAATTAAGGATCGTACTCCATTGGTCGTCCGACAAAGAATGTCCAAAATCATATCGGACATGGAAAAGCCATAACACAAATATTTCGCAAGTGGAAGAACAGCAGGGCGCGTGAAATCATGCGCGACAGGAGAGAGGGCATGTGAAATCACGCGCGACAGGGGAGAAGGAACGCGTCTGGACACGCGCGAGTGGCTACACGCGCGTCTGGCAGGCACGTGGATCTGAACCGAGCTTGAATTGGAGAAGATGACAAAACAGAGAAGAGGGCAGCCGACAAAGATTTGGTTGGCGTTCACGGACGATGAACGGCGGGGCAAAGAACGACGATCTGTGTAGGGCGACGACCGGTAAAAAAACTGACTAGTGGAAGATGAAGACGGTGTCCGACTGCAACTAATGGAGTAGCTGAACGGTAGACCTGATCGGAGATGAAGAAGATGGGCGGAATGAAGCGGATGACAGTAAAAGATGGCGACGGTGGGCGGCAGCCAATGTACGAGGATTTTTGTTTTGTTTGCTTTTAAAAATAAATTTAAGAAAAGCGGCTCAGATCGGCGGCGCGTGGAGGTCACGCACGGACAACAGTAGCAGCGCTTGCAAAAAAAATTAGGGCATTAGCTTTCAAGATTTTAGGCCCTGATACCATGTAGAAAATAAGGGTAATAATATGTGTTTGTATTCATGCTCAAAATACATTATATAGAGGTAAAAAGACATACACAGAAAAGGAAATATAATCTAATTACAATTCCAATTACAATTCATATAATATTGCTTATTCTTTAATAACTTTAAACCATACTATATTTGGAATGTGTCAAAATAAAATAAATATTTATAAATGGAAAGTGTGTCAATAATAGATGAACGGAGGGAGTACAAGATACAAGAAGTGGGCAAGTAGGAAACAAGCATGTGCATAATAACCCAAATTAGGCTACAATTGCCACTTGAAACACTGCTATAGCTCACGATGTGATATCTAGTTGTGCACTAACAAACTGAAAATGACATTATGCTCTTTCAATAACAGCTATTACAACCATGTTATGATGACTTTTTTTATCGGAGTCAGACATTGGGAGTGGATCAAGTTATAACTCAATATATAAACTCATCAGACACCTCTATATGGTATAACCTGATGGTTATATGATCGAAACTCGTAATTCTAATATAGTATCAGATCCCATGCGAGTAAATTAATATGTAATCATAATGCACTTGCTACTATGGTTGCATGCAAGTAGAATTTAATTGAGATGGAAAATAGATTATTGCATATATAATTCATGACTTATTGACTTAGCATATATAAACAGAACATGCTCAGCAAAAGCCATCTTAATCTACCCTACATTCCAACCCTAAGCTATGGCCTAATGAAACAGCAGGCTTTCCCTCTTGATCAGCTCCCTCTACTTCCACCTTTGTATCAATCCCTTGATCAACCTGTGCAGAAACTTTCTTTTCCTTGTGTAGCATTGTTTCGGATTCATTCGCTTCAATAATCGCGTTATAAGAATGCACAATGTTGGAAGTAATCCTCGTATAATTAGCCGCTGTAGATGACGGGAGTAGGGGTGGAATGGACCATAATGCTGGCGGCATTGGTGGTGGTGGTGGTGGTTCGGTTTGTGGGCTGTGGTAGCCTAAGTTGATGGACTTGAATGGAAAATGACCATCTTCTGGTCTGTCATAGTAGAGTCTTTTTGATCCAATGAAAGAGGTTGTTTCATTAGATGTATTGGTCCTCATTGTATGCTGAATTGGTAAGTGTGGCCTTTGAATTGCATATATCCCTGGTATGCTTTGCAGGTAGCTGAACTTCCTCTGGATAGTTATCACCAGGTTCAGATCTTCATGAACCTGGCAATATGTCACGGGTGAGGATAATATTAGAATCATGAGTTTCTATCGTAAAAATAATTGACACTATGGCTGATATCTGAAGTCGAATTTGAACAGTTAGAGAAGGAAATTCAGGGCACTTGTCAAAAGAGCCCAGTTGAATTATGCCTTCTCTTACAGCTATAACCGCAATTGTCTGAAAATGTACAAAAGTCAAGAGCATTGATATGAGAAAAATGTTTTCATTGTAGTTAGTGGCATTAAAAAAAAAGGCTGACCTGGATGCCAGAATTAAACTGAGCCTCCCATGCTCTTGGTTGCTGTTCAAGGATGATCAAGAAACACAAATGAGATCAAGGTAAAATAAAGAAAACAATTGAAAAACTGAATTTTACTTCATTTTATATGGCTTAGGTTCTTGTTCTCCCGAGCTGATTTTTTGCTAAATTAAATCGAACGGAACTAAATTAACTATTACAAACAATAACTTCAATAGATCAAAATCAAGTTAAATAATATGAATTCAAAATTTTACTGAACTGAATTTAAGTGCAGATAAGCTGCTAACTTACAAGATCAATGGAGACATTCCAAGAAGGAATGAAGCTGGGATCACTCTCATTTTGGCAATCTCTGTACACCCATCTGTGACTATTATCTGCAGCAACTTTTCCCACCAATCTAAACCAACAACACTTCCTTATTACAACACTTCCTTATTTTACTCGAGGCGTTATAAATGAACCAGAATGATACACTCACATTTGACCATCCAGATTTACTTGTTCTCTGTACGCGAATGTGAGTGTACATCACTACTTCGTATCTTACCCTTCTCCAAAGTTGTAGACCTCATGAGACATCTTGAAGAAAACATCAGGTCCGAACCTCCCCTTCACATATCCACTTCCAGCTCGTTCGCATTCGTAAAAATCGCAGAACCCGTCTTCCCAAACAAGAATCCTGGAAAATCACATTAACCTTAAATTTCACATCACATCACGATCTGAACCGAACCGAACTGAACTCACCAGTTTCGCTTGTTTCCTTTCGCGCGATCGAGAACGCTCCCCCCATGATCCCACCTAGAATGAACACAAGAAGCAAACACGAAATGTGTAACACTTTCGTTGAATTTAATGATATCAAGAAATTGTTGATGATCTTACTTAGGGGGAGGGTAGTTTCTTGGGAGGATTCTCCAGAAAACAGAGTAGACCCATTTGGAAGAATGAGAGTTAGAGGAACATAAGCTTCTGAGAGTGTGCTGTAAGAGACAGTTCATCATGGGAAGTCCACCAACATCCATTGTTGTCTTAAGCTTTTGCAGACTTAGCTAACTCCAACTGCAATTAAAAGGAAAAGGGATCGAGAAAGAGTATGCAAAGCTACTACCACGCGTGTGTAGGGAAACTGGATTCCACATAAATGCAATTTTGGTTCTGTGACATGTTGGCCCTTTTGTAGGGTGCCAAGCTCCCCTTGTGTTTAAATAATTAGTAAACCACATATAAAATGGAAAATGTGTCATAAATAAGAAAACGAGGGGAGTATACCTTTCGTTTAGTTCACAAAAAAAGGTAAAGATGGGGTGTTTTGACTTTTGACTTCTTATTTCGATCAAACAAGCTAAAAATATATTTATCAATTAGCTTTTCCGTCAAATTAAAAGGTTAATGAGAACAGTTTTTTAGATTGACTTTTGGCATTTTAGTATCATTTATTACGTTTTGTATACAAATATCTAACCACTAACAATCAATTACTAAACAAAATTACAAAGTCAAACAGTTAACCTAAACAACTAGTCAAATCAGTCAAATGAAACAACTAACGGTTATTTATCAAATAAGATCGAAACCTTGCTTTAATGCCTTAACACCCTGACCCCACATAGTAATGAAGGGTAAATCACGATGATTTACATACTACTTAGAAACCACAAATTGCGAGGTCCAAAACCTGATGAAGGATGAAGTAGTTACGCTAGGATTTGAAACTGCAATCATTTAGTTTGCATCTCTACTACCAGGAGTTTTAGCACTAACCTAAACACATAAT
>JAULKM010000002.1:13977010-13994971 GCA_032355605.1 Rubia tinctorum | reverse complement strand
CATAAATATCCAAGAATTTACACAACATTTCAGCTCAATAACAACCCAAAATACATGGTGAAATCAACCCAATCAAAACCTTAACTTTCTATAGTTTATAAAAATACCGTCTTTCAAAAGACGCACTAATTCTTTTATCATATTTAAATATGAGTAGCTCTCCTAAAAGTTATTTGTCGCTAAGTTATAGATAATTTAATATACTCTCTCTGTTTCTCTATTTGTGGCACGCTGATAAGAAAATAAGAAATCATTTCCCTTGTAGGGAAAAGTTATAAAATGATAGTTTCCATATAGAATTAGGTTTCATTGTAGGTTAGATTATAGATGGTAATTTCCTTAAACTTTAAAATCCTATTCTTGATAGACTTTGGTTTGTTGTATCCCTATATTTTGTAACTCTCATCATTTATGAGGTGTGTCATTGATGTGATATCAATGCACCATAATAAAATCTTTTATATTTTATCATGGTATCAGAAATGGTTTGATCTAAGACCTTGTTTTTAGCTGTATCCGCGCTGCCGCCGTCGTGATCCACACCGCTGCCACTGGAAGAGCCTTGCGCTACCTCCGTTCCGCTTTGTTATCCATACGCGCCACTGTCACATTCAGTTGTTGTCCTCACGCACCGCCTCCGCCGCTCGGAAAAGATTTCTACAAATACTGCTCTTATTGAAGTTGAATATTTCTCTACCGCTGCTACTATTATTGTTGATCCTGCTACATCTACCGCTACTGAAGTTGAATCTCGTTCTATGGTGATTTGTTTCTTATTCTTCTTTTTTCCCATTGTTTTAAACTATTAGAAATTTAATAATATTCTTCGTAAGTTGGGCATTCTTGTTCATTATGCTCCAACTTGATGGAGGGTAATAATGAAATAAGAAATCATTTTCCTTGTATGGAAATGTTATAGATGGTAGTTTCCATATTGAATTAGGTTTCATTGTAGGTTAGATTATAGATGGTAATTTCCTTAGACTTTAGAATCTTATTCCTGTTAGACTTTGATTTTTTGTATCTCTATATAATGTAACCCTCATCATTGATGATGTGTGTCATTGATGTGATATTAATGTACCATAATAAAGCCTTTTATATTTATCACAAACTTACCTTATTGGGATTTTTAAAAATAAATGGCTCACTTCCCATTTTTTGCAAGATTCCTTCAATTTCATCCACTTATTCTACTTTTTACTTTCTACATTCAATTTCATTCACTCATTTTGTTCATCTAAATCAAAGCACTTATACATATGGTGTCACAAATAGACAAACGGAGGAAGTGTATTTTTTAAACTATATCGGCACAAATTTTTCGAAAGTTAGGGTTAGATTGACACATATAATAATTAGTTATGGTTATATTGACATTTTCTCATATTGCAGGGTTATATTGACATTTTCTCATATTGCAGGGTTATATTAACACTTTCAATCGAAAGTTAGTGTTATAAATGTATTTAACCCTACTTTTATTGTGTGATATGTTGTTAGTTTCATTATACCATATATATTTTTAGAAAAATTTACACGCATAAATACTTATAAAGTTCACTCCAAAAAATGAACTATCCAACTTTGATTTGGATGGAGGGGTAAATAAACTATACATCACAATTCATATTTCCTTATTCCGTCTTTCTTTCGAAATTTATCAAGTAAATCCATAACTCTGTAATTATTTGAGTTATGGTCTAAATATATACTTTCTATTCCATTTTAAACTGTAATTTAACTATTTATTTTGCAAATACTTCCTAACTTGACTTTAATATTGAATTGGTATATAAGTATGCATTGTTAGATTCGTTATAACACATATTTTCAAAAGATCAAAATTTTATAAGTTTTAACTATTCTTAATGAGAGATATTAAGAATCAAACATTTTTAAAGTTAACTGTTAAAAGTTGAAAGTTGAAATGAAAGTTGAAATGTGAAATGGAATGAATGGAGTACATTAAGTTGGTGCTTCATCTTCTAATTGAGATAGATATCAGCACTTTCAAGTGCTTTTTAAATGCTGAACATCATTTCAACTCTCATTTAGATATTCATGGTTGGAATATCCCAATACCCATACATGGTGCATTTTTATATTTCGTGTTTTATAACAAGTTGCTAATTGAAGACAAATATCAAAGAGCATTTTCCCGGAAGTATTTATCAGTAGAAATACTCTTAGACCTTCATATTAGGTTATTTTAATAGTTAAAATTATAATTTATAGGAAAAACGTACATTCGGTTTGTAAATGAATCCCGCCACACACTAGAGCACTTCCATGTCATACCGCATCACAAGAAAATTTTAGGGAAATATTAATACAAACAATCAAATTACATATTAACATCATATTAAATTGAGATGATTAAAGGAGACACCCCTAGTTAAATATATTGAATTCCACTACAGCATGAAACTTTCTCCATTTGAATAGTTGCGGACATCCTTTGAAAAACTCTCGGCTGATGCACTACCAACTAACCACCACCCCCAAAGTTAGAACCACCACGATTACACCTTCGTGGAGCATCTAGAGGTTGAGAAACCATGGCTGGGATTATCGACATAATTCCACAACTATTGGTAATCTCTATCAAGAAATTGTTTTAAAATTCACAATGTGCCTTGAACCCCTAAAACTTCTTGTTATAAAGAGCATGTATTAACCAATGAACCAATACCAATTTATTAATCCTCACATTAACAAAGCGAACAAGAAGTCAATATATTCCGGCATTTATTATCTTTGAGAGTTCAAAATGATGCACCGTTTCCATCATTTACAATTGCTTGTATAAGATGAACTGTGGGTTGATAGTTGTGTTTTTTTAGGGTTTTGGGTTGGTTGGGGTGTGTAATCTTATTTAAAAGGATTTAGTTTGGTTTTGTTCAGTCGAGTTTAGTCCTGTTTGTCTCGATTCAGTTCAATTTAGTGTAGTTTAATTATATTCAGTTAGGTTCAGTTCAATCAACTTCATTCCACTCCGTTTAGTTTAGTGCTATTCGATTCAGTTCAGTTGGTTTAGTGCGATTCAGTTCGGTCCAATCTATCTCATTCCTATTGATTCCAGTTAGAGTCATTTTTGTCAAGTTCAAGTTAGCCAAATTTAATAAAGGTCAGTCCATTGTAATCCAGTCTGATCTCATCCGTTTGAATTTAATATTGTTCAGTCCAACCCAATCCAATCATGTTTGGTCCAATTTCATACAATTATGTATCTCTTCCAATTTATCTTCCCTATGTGTTTTCAGTATAAGAAAAATACGTTAAGGTCAACAACACAAATACATAAGTTAATTTCAGTATTAATAAATGAGTATGTCTCTTGAAAAACTTTCATTACATAAGTTATGGAAAGATTAACATCTAAACTGCAAATTAGAAAAAATTAAGATAAAATTTTTGGATTACATTAATCGGGTCAAAAACATAACTACAGCACCATTGCATAATGAAATTTTAATATTATAACAAAAAAAACTCTATAAAATTATAATCCAATCTCATCTTTCCATATTCTTATGGAAATACAGTCTTTTCTAAGATTTTGACTTAATAAATTAAACTCAACACCAATAAATTAGATTCAATAAAAAAAAGTTCACATCCACAGCCACAGGGCCTAAAATGTCGGTCTTAAAAAAATCCGAGTTCAACTACGCATTAACACAAAAATATATGTGTAATTTTTTTTGGGATAAGTACATTTATAAGCCTAAATTTAGATTGAAAATGTCAATATAACCATGCAATCTGAGAAAGTGTCAATTTTACCCCAACTAATTATTGTATGTGTTAATCTAATCCTAATTTTTGAAAAAATTGTGCCAATATAGCCAAACTTGCTAATTTCGGCGTTAACCCATGAAATTCCGGTAATGACAATAAATGAAATGATAAAAATACCCTTGACTATGAAGTTTAAAAAAAGATATCTAAAATACCCTTGATCTTCTTCTTCTTCACTGCTGCTCCGCCGCCGGAAACTGCCACCCCTCTGGTGCCAGAAACCGCTCTCGCCGCTGTTGAAATTTTTTTGCCCCTCCAAAAATTCTCCCACCCCTCAAGATCTCCTCCTCCCCGTTGCCAACCCCTCGGTCTTCTCCGCCCTAGCCCCGTCCATCTCTTCCTACTGCCATCCCTCCCGATCTCCTTCTGCCCTGCCTCCGCCAATCTCCTCCAAATCCCACTTGAAATCTCTCTCAACCCGGAAAAACATCCCGCAATCCCGCCACCCCACCGGAATCCCTAGATTTTTGGCGGCACAATTTCAAAGAAAGAAGAAGAAGCTCCAAATCGCGACCATCAAAGAAAGAAAGAAGAAGCTCAAAATCCCACAGCCATCAAAAAAGGAAAGGCAGCCACAAATGAGGAAACGCCTTAGTAAACACGGCCATAAATGAGGAAGCGCGACCATCATACATTTGATTTTTTTCCTCCTTTTTTGACAATGGCAAAATGATATTTTTCAATAAAATCCGGCCATAAATGGTTAAGTAAAAAAGTTAGCAGAGTCAAGAGTTATTTTAGTACTTTCTAAGATTGCAGGATTATAGACACTTTCAACCTATGAGATGGTCTCCTGTGAGGCAGCCTAAACTTTAGGCAGGGGTATTTATGCAATTCTAGTTATATTCTAACTCCAAAAACCTATCTCTAATAATTTTACAGGGGCATATCTCTAATAATTTTACAGGCACCTATCGCTAATATTTTTTCATGGGTTTTTTTGTCCAATTTTTTCCCATCATTTTCCCGCCACCTGCAGCCTGCAAAAAAAAATGGAAAAATAATATGACTGTCGAATTGAAAATTATAAACATCAGCAAAAAAAATAACAGAATATCAACGAAAAATCATAAAACATCAACTAAAATATTGGAGCATAAAAATATATTTAAAATTAAATAAAAAGGCAAAAAAATACTAAAAATAAATAAAAATTGAGAAAACGTCGACTACTACTAACAAAAAATCAACTAAAAATCATAAAAATATCAACAAAACTTAAATTGTCAATTTTTTTTAAAAAAAACTACAAAAATAAACAATATCAACCAAAAACTAAAAACATCAATTCCTATCACCTAAAATTCATCCAAAAATGAAAAACTTCAACATAAGAAAAAAAACTAAAAAATCAACATATGTCACCCAAAATTACAAACATCAATTCGTATCACCTAGAACTCACCGAGAAAATGAAAAACATCAACATGAGAGAATAAAAATAGCAACCCATATAACCCAAAAAAACTACAAAACGTCGACTCATATCAACTAAAATTCACCCGAAAAATGAAAAATATTAACATGAGAAAAAAACTAAAAACATAAACAAAAAAAATTACGATACCTCAAGAGTATAAATTATTCTCTCAAAAAATCATAAAACGCCAATTTTTTATATAAAAAACTACAAATATCAATCCATATCACCCAAAAAACTACAAAATATCAACGCATATCAATTAAATCGAATAATGAAATATATCAACATAAGAGAAGAAAAGCAACAAACATCAACAAAAAGTTACAATAGCTCAACAATATTTTAAAAAACTACAAATATCAATTCATATCACCCAAAAAAAATACAAAACATCAACGCGTATAAATTAAATCTCATCCAAATAATGAAAAACATCAACAAAAAGCTACAGTATCTCAACTATAAAACTTCTTCAAAAAAAATGAGCCAATGAGATTTGAACCCAGGTCACTAACCTTAAAGCATAGAGTAACAACCACTACACCAAAAACTCTTATTGAACATGTAGTCAGTCAAATAATATTAAAACTCAGCATGTACATCAAGAACATAAATTCACCAAAACAAAGGTCTAATTAAGATTTGAACACTAAACCTCTAACTTTGAGAACAAGAGCACTAACGACTAGGCCAGGAAACCATTACTGATCACAACTCAATCAAATAATATTAACCCTCAGCAAGTTGATGAAAAAAAACACAATATTAAACCTCACATGCAGAACCTCAGTCTGCCGCCGATGTCATCGTCCTCCGTCGCTGATGTCGTCGTCCGCCGATGTAACGTGTGAAGACACGCACGTTGTCACCATCCTCCGACAAGTTATGCTTCCTCCGCCAAACATCTCCTCCGTCGCCTTCGCCAGGCACCTCCTCCGTCGCCTTCGCCAGGCACCTCCGTCGTCGTCGTCGTCTCTGGAGTTGGATCAATTGAAGCTGCTCAATTGAAGAATCGACGATCGAAATATCGGTGTTTCCTCCGCCAGTCACCTCTGCCAGGCGTCTCTGCTGTCGCCTCCACCACCGCATCCAGAAACCGCCGTCAGCTTTGCGGTTACCTCGCCGGCGGAACTAGGGCGCGGTTTGTTGGCGACGATTCGTTAAATTGCAGAGGCATCGACGACGATTATCGGAAATGCAGATCCAACGACGTCGCTAGGATTATAACGATGACAATTCTGGCGAATCGAGCATCGAGTCAGGGGATTATGATATATCTTTCCAAAAAAGCGAAGATCTCGCCAGCGGAATCGAGCCAAGAGACACAGAACAACAGCAACGAAAATCCAATAGTTTCCGACCAGATTCCGGCTGTCAGTGGCAGTTACCGGCGATCGGTGGCGGTTACCGGTGAGAGGAGGCAGTTTCCGGTCGGAGGACGAGGAAAGCAGAAAAAATGAAAAATCTAAAATGTTTGTGATATATATAGTATTTTGGTAATTGCACCGTGAATCCCTAAATTTATCAATATATATTTTTTAAAAGCTCATTCAAACTCATTTCTTATAATTGTACAATAAATCCATGGTTTAAAGTTTAGACGGGCTAAAATAATACTTTGTCTCGGCAAACACTTTATTCACAAATATTTTTGTAGTAATGAATAAGCTTAGGATCCCGCACATCGAAGAGAGCCTTTGAAGTCAGGATTTCATTAATTCTTGACAAAGACTAGTGTTGGAATTATGATAAAGAGCCCCTTCTCTAGCATCTCTGCATAACAAAAAATTTAGACAAAATTAAGGCGGTGATCTGTGAGATAAGAAGCAATTGAAACATGGCTGAAGCGAAATTTCTGGGGTTAGACTTCAGCTGCGCTTTGGGATCGCTGAGCAATGGCCAAATCCCCGAAAAGGATTGTCTCCTTCCTTTGATATCTAAGGTTTTGGGATACTGTATTGTCCTCGCATCCACCACAGTCAAACTCCCTCAGGTCAATTTTATTATCTTGTCTTTGCGTTCTGTTTGTTAATTGCTGAATTTAATGATCGTTTTTCTGTGATCCAATTGATATGAGTATTGAGTTCTGGTTCTTGCATTGGAGAATATGATAGAGTTCGGATTTTTATGAATGGGTTTTACCACTTTTTGTGTTTGGTACATTGACCCAAAAGTTGCTTCTAAGTGCATTGTGATTAAGCCACGAGTACTCAAAACTGCTTTGCTATAATTCACAAGTAAAATTCATAAAAAGTTGATATTTTGAAAACTAAGTTAGGATGAATCAAACAAGATACCCGAGGATAATATTCTTATCTATGTATATCAATGGAATGGAATTCTATGGTTAAAGTTGGTGAATTTTGACCAAATAAATGGTGCAAGTGCATTTTGTGCTGCGATAGAGGTAGTAGTATTTGGGTTGGCAGTTAGGAATCGGATTATTCAGTCAGTTAGGTGAAGTTGTTTTTCTTTATATTATAGTGTGATGCTGTGATTCTTCTGATGACGAAATTGAATCCCTTCCAGTTCGAAAGAATGAACGTGTTTACTTGCTGCTATACATCCTTGCTACATGCTCCTAGTGTGAGAATGCGTGTATGTTATCATTTGGACTTAGTGTTTTTTGAAATGACTGACAATCTCATCTTCCTTGGATGTAGATACTTAAAATTGTTTCTCACAAAAGCGTCAGAGGGCTAAGTGTTGTGGCCTTTGAACTTGAACTAATTGGCTATACCATTGCCTTAGCGTATTGTCTCCACAAAGGACTTCCTTTTTCAGCCTATGGCGAGTTGTTTTTTCTCTTGATGCAAGGTACACATGCAGTCTAATTGTTCCATCGTCGACAATTATGTGGCTATTATAAACTTTTGCAGTTTGGTTTCTGTTTTTTTGGCTCTTAATTTGTTGTACTGTAGCTTTTTTGGGCAATCGATTATTCTGTCAGTATGGTAACTTCCCATATTCAACTGATCTGCTAAGTGGCTCTGACACTGAACGTTTTTTTCCTTTTGTAGGTATAGTATTGGTTGCCATCGTTTACTATTTTTCTCAGCCCGTGGGAACCTTGACATGGATAAGAGCACTCATGTATCCTGCATGCCACTACTCATCATTGTGTTCATGATTTAGAGATTTATTTGTTTAACAACTTTAATATAATGTATAAATCCTTACAACATGGTGTTTCCTTCACTTATCTATCATAGATATTGTGCTGTAGCACCTACTCTTTTAGCTGGTCGAGTAGATCCCGTTCTTTTTGAAGCTCTATATGTAAGTGGCATCGGTTCTTGCTATAGCATTCTTAATATGTATGAAGGAGATTTTTTTAGTATTTTGCCTCCTTACAAGCCTGGCTTCCAATTAAAATTCTTATTTGAAGCCTTCTTTTTATTTGTATGCTTTGTTTCAGGCATCTCAGCATGCGATTTTCTTCTTTGCAAGGGTCCCACAAATTATAGAGAATTTCAAGGTGAACTCTACATTTTGAAATTTTTGTTCCTGTGCAGTATGATTTGATTCATCATCTGTTAATGTATTGTAGACACTTTTTTATTCCCCCGCTTTAATTTTGTTGCAAAGTTGTGAATTTGTTTTAAATTTCAAGTCTGGGTGGTGGTCTTCTGGCATTTCATTATCGTTACTCCCCCGTGTCTTAATTGTTAGCTATGCTGCGAGAATAGAATGGTCTGAATAATTTTTATAGTAACTTCTGATCAGTTATGGTGCTCTCGAAAAAAGGTTCATGTGAATAATTTTTTTGTAGGAGTTTATTAAAACCTCTTTCTGTTCTGAATAAGTATGTGCTTGTTTCAAGATGCTAATGGATTGCCTGACAAAAGGCCTCTGATTTAATGACATTGTGTGAGGAAATTTCTAATCCCATTTCAATTTAACCTCAAAGATAGTCATCTCTTTCCACGTGTTATTCTTGCTTTATTGCAGTTTTAAGTATGCTAGTTGATATCCAAATGGATAAAATTTTTGGCATGGACATCTTTTGCATCCTAGTAATTCCCACGTTTAATATAAGATTTCGACCACCATTATGACTTCTTTAGTTCTTAATAGTGATGGTTTCAGGCTGCTGATACTAGTGTTTTACATTGCAGAATGGCAGTACTGGGGAGCTCAGCTTTTTGACCTCTTTAATGAATTTTGCTGGTTCTGGGGGTAAATATTGTTTTGTAGTTGTGCTATTCTGACTATATCGTAGGTGTCCAGGATGAATATGTTAGTGATTCTCTCTTTTACGTTTGCAGTCCGAGTTTTCACTAGCTTACAAGAAAAGGCTCCAATGAGTGGTATATTTTCTTCGACTTTTCTTCCTTTCGTTCTTGTTTGCTTGTTTTATGAACCCTTTGTGATTCATATGTTTCCTTATCATTTCAACTGGTAGATTTTGTTGTCCTGTGATTTTTCAACCTTCAACTCTCTTTTAACTTACTATTTTTTGTAGTTGTTATGGGCTCTGCAATCGGAATTTTGATGAATGGCACAATTCTGAGTCAGATACTCACGTACTGGAATGCACAACCGAAGAAGAAGGAGAAGAAATCTGATTAGAGATACTACAAAATTTGTCCATTTACGATCATTCTCCTGTTGTGATCATTCTAGCACCATACAAGATTTTAGCAACCTCAGTCTCTTCATTCTACTTTTATGGTCATTCTCCTCTAGATAGAAATGACATTTCTTCTACACATGTTCCATACTAGATAAGTTTTTGCCTACACAGATCAATGCCTCGGGATGCCATTAAATCTGTAACATTTGCCAACTACAGGTCCAGATTATACTTGCGACAGTCGCGTGACTTTTGTATGTGCTCATAAGGTAGGACAAACATTTCCGTTTTCTTCCGAGAATGGAATTTCAAGGCAAACAGATATTGAGAAAGAAATACTATCAATATTGATGGACTCCGTAGAGAATGTTTGTTTATCTCCTATCTCCACCATGTAGGCCTATTCTAAATAGCACGTCGTGGCGGCCAATTCTATCTACTCCCTAAAAACACAATCATCCCTAGAAAGAAAACCCAAACTATTAGCTTAGCTAGCGTTGAAGAAACTGCGTCAATCAAACACAAATTGAGGGATCGGCTTTTTGATTGCCTGCACCTACTCAATTACTACCAAATTTAGTGGTCGGAGCAAAGTTCTTGTGCATGGATCCACAAGAATGTCGTGATCAGGGCAAGGTTCTTGTGCATAGGATCACGAGGATTTCCTGATCACGCGGATTTGCCTTTGAAATTGTACCTTCTGCTAACCCTTCTCAGTCTTTTCGCATGGCCCTAATTTGCACAATTAGGTTAGGCATCATAGTTTTTGGCTGGCTATAATCTTCTTCTCAGGTGTAAACCCTTTAAACAACTATTTACAGAATGATTTGTCTATTTAACACTGCTTAAAGCCACCCAGTCAGAAAACTCGAACCTCTCAGCAAGCCAAATACTAGATATTAAGGTGGCTCAAGGTTTGTGGGTTTGGGAATGGTGGAATGTAATGATAGGAAAAAGGATTTGTTTGTTTAAGAGGTCTGAAAATCTTAAACTTGGTTTAGAGGGCTTCAATCTTTCAGTCCTAAGTTCTTCCTTCTCCGGCCAAACCCATACCTATACCCATTCAAGACCTTCATACCAATGTCACCTAAGTTAAACCGAAACGGATACACTGTAGAAGTCAAAACTTCTGAAAGTCGATTCCAGCACCAAGGAACCAAAATTTCTGCTAACTCTAAGGCAACTTCAGGGATTAAAAAACTAACACCCATTCAACTACCAAGCTTCATTTACAAATCAGAAATGATCGGATTTCAACAGCGACGCTATATCACCATGAACCAAAAGCAAACCTTCGCAATATCCAACTAAATGACAAAGATGGTACACACTACAAATATTCATGGCAAGCAAATTTATTCCTAGCAAGAAATGTCTTCGAAAGAACCGGAGAAGTTCATCATATCGATCAGCATACTACAGTGATCATGAGAAAACAGGAATCGTAGCATGATTAGCCAGATTTAAGAAAGACAACCAAAGGAATCCATTGTAAAGTATGAGCACTCAGGTAAATTATTCCAACTATGGAGATTGATAATCTCAAAAGGCATAAAAAGCACACAAAGACCGGGAAACATGATTGAGCAAATACACACAAGAATACTGTAAACAGACCGCTGAGAGTGTTCTTTCCTTTCCAGTTTCCACTCTCGAGTCTGATAATCTGTTCAAACTAGTTTCCTAATTGTTTCTCGACCAACTACTGCCACTGCCAAAGCTCGACCACCTCCTGAATGTGCAAGCAACCATCGTCCTCCCTGTCAACAACCTTGCCTTAAAAGAAGACCGCCCGTTACTGCTAGACACGAGATTAGCTCTATCAACTAAGCCACCGGCGGGAGAATTCTCTACAACCGCGCCACTATCACTAGCTGCGGCATCTGCATTTTCCGGTTCAGCAGCGTCCAGATTCACGGCCAGCGCCACCCTGCTCGCCCTCAACCAATCCGCCCCTTCAGAAGTCACCGCCCTACACTTCTTGACCTTCACTTTAACCAAGTTAGGACATCCTCCGGCCAATGCCCCCATACCATGATCAGACACGGGACAACTCTTTATGCAAAGCCTCTTCAACGCAACACAGTTCTGAGCAATGCAAGAAATCTCCGCATCGCCTACAGTCTCACTCGTACACAGTGCCAATCTCTCCAGGTTAGGACAACCCCTAGCCAATTTCTCCAAACTCAAAACAGTGGGATTCATCCCAATAAGCACGAGCTCCTGCAAATTCGGACAATTCTTCGCCACAGCAATCAGCCCTTCATCACCAATGCGGTTAGTTTTCCATCCATCGATATGAAGCTTCCTCAAAAGCCTGCATTTCTCAGCTATCAACTTCAACCCATCATTTGTACAGTCATGGGTTTTAACCAAATGCAAGATTTCGAGATTGGCACAATTCGAAATCGCGGAAAGCCCGGCATCAGACACCTGGAGCCTCTCTAAATGGACCTCCACCAACCCGTTTACCCTATCCGCAATCACCTCAAGAAGCTTATCCCAATTCCCTGAGCATCTAAACAGCTTAAGAGTTTTTAAATTCTTAGCTCCAAATATCAACGGCCCAAAACACTGCCCATTATACAGCTCCTTCAAACAGATAACCTTCAATGACGCGGCGGCGGCGCCAGGCCCAATGGGCTCAACTGCCGCGCCGTCGGTAATGCCACGTAAGCGCTTAATTGAAATCTCCTCGAGGGCGGGGCAATTGTTTAGGACAAAGTTCATACCTTTAGCACCGAAATTGCAGGACCCACATGAGAGTTTCTTCAAGCTCTTACAGTTTTTCGAGAATTCGCCTATTCCGACATCGGTGAGCTCCCGGCAAGCGCGGAGCTTCAAGCGCGTGAGGTTACGCAGCCTCGTCGAGATAAGAACGAGCGCGTCGTCGGGTATGCTCGCAGATCTGCGGTCGCATTTCAGCGCGAGCTTGGCCACGGAATCGAAGCGCGTGAAAATCGACGCGACGAAGCCGGAGAGCTGCCACTGGGCGTTGAGGGAGAGGCGAAGGCGGCTCTGCCCCTCGACCTGGAGCCACCGGCGGCAGACCAGGGAGCAGCTTTTCCTGTCGCCGGAGCTCAGGCTCTGGAAGATGACGGCGAGGCACTCGTCCGGGAGATCGTTGATGTAATCGGGAGAGTCGTCTAATGCCAAAGCGACGTCGTCGTCGGCGTCTTCGGTGTGGTGAATCTTCATGGGGGCGGCGGATCTGGGCTTTATGGGGGTGAAATGAAGGGTTTGCGCTCCGGCGGTGGAAGAAGGTGATTGGCCCATCAATCCACGGCGGAGGCGCGGCGGAGGGAGGCGGCGGACATGCAGGAATATTCAGCTGAGTAGATGAAATGGGGGTATAGTTTCACAAAAACAAATTTCTTATTTTTGAGGCTAAAGCATTTTTTGTGGAGGACCCGGATTTGAAACCCTCATTTAATTCGGATTTCTTATGACTTACTATAGTTAGATTATGAAACATTTTTTTAATTAAGATTTAAGAAATCCTCCATTAGAGATGATGACATACTTGTGTTTTATTAATTTGGTTTTTTTTGCTTCTGCCTGCTATTTTTCTTCCTTTGTAAAATCTTTTGCATAAAAATCATCTTTCACAACACTGTAAGACAATAAAAAAATTCTATATACTTTTATTTTAAGATTACATTATTTATTATTATTATTTATTTACTTGATTACATTTTAGATACACGAAATACAATCATCTTTCAGGGAAAAGATTGCAAGAACCAAACTACAAACGTTCAAATGTGATTAAAAAAATCATGTTAGCGAGTTGAAATAAATGGAAGGGAAAATATGCCATGAAATGCTATAAATAAAAGCATGTTTTTAAATGCCCATAACAAATTTATTTTTAGAAAACTATGAAAATTTTATTTCACTAAGTCATATTCTTGATTTTTGTTATTTTATTGGGAGTGATATCTTTCGGTAAAGATTTAACTAATCTAATTCATTTTTATTTCCATTCCTTCATTTTTATAAAAATAAAACATGGACCTTAAAAAAAAGATAAAAGCATGGATGGATATATAGAAATTATAATTTTGTAATAATTTTATTTCACACAAATTACAGAAGTAATTACGGATGTAATGACACCAATATTGTCATAAAAGAATGCGTCGAATACAAATAATTTTCCAATATTATTATGGGGCATGTACAATTAATAGGCAAAATCTTGGAAAAATCATTTTCCATAAGCATATGGAAAGACATGGTTAAATTAGAATTATATAAATTTAAAAAATTTAGATGTAATAGTAAAAATTTACTATGCAACATGAAGTAGTTATAAGTTTAGACTCGATTAATGCAACCTGAATTTTATCTTGATTTATTATCATTTGCAATTTAAATTTTGATTTTTCCATAACTTATGGAATGACCGTCTTTCAAAAAACGGACTCCAATTAATATTATGTGCTATCCAAAAATTAGAAGATAATAGATTATATTTTAATTTAATCACAATATATAGTACAAGAATCAAAATTGGAATGGATTTTCAGGTAGGGGAATATAATAACACATAAAATATAACCCTAAATTTGTACTATTTTGAATAATTAGTAAAATAATATTATTTCTTTTAAAAGAGATCCGTGTATGATTTGCTTAATGTTGTCAAAGTTTGTAAAAGCGATGTGACATTTTAGTGAAGAAAAATATAAGGATGGCTACAGCTTATTTTATAATCTAATAATGTTATGTTCTTTTGAAATTATTTGAATTTATATGATTAGAATTGATTAAATATAATTTGAATTGAATCTAAATTAAATAAAAAATAGTAATGTGTTAAAAAATAATAATGTATAATTAAATTATGTTAAATTTCATCAAATTAAATTTAAGCTGAAATGAACCAAATTGAATTTTAACAAACCAAACCGATTTGTACTGAATTGACGGAATTGAAATGAATGCAGATAAGCCCAGGAGAATTGGGCCTAAAACCCCAGATTTCAAGTATTAGCATGCTGAATTGGGCTTTGTATATGGGCCTATCCTACTCATAGCGGGGGGTTTGTGGAACTCGAAAGATAGCAAAACGGACATATGGCTTCAAGAGGGGTGGCGATCCTGCTTAGGAATGCGGCGGCGAACGGCGGCGCTGGTCTACGGAGATGGTCCCAGCCTACACCATTAATTTCCGCTATGGATTACGCAGCTCCGGCGATGTCTCTGCCGGAATATGATAATAATATTGAACCGAGCTTCTCTTTTATTGAAGGGTCTATGGAGCTTATGGCTGTTCCGAAAAAGAAGGTAAATTTGTGAGCTCAAGGTTTTAGGGTTCCTTTAGTTTCTTAATTAGAGCTTAATAATCAATGTTCATAAGATTTATAATTGTGGCTTATGTAGTATAGGTCATTTTGTAGACTGGAATGTTGGATTATGAATCCCTAATGAATTATTTACAGGTTTCTAAACACAAGAGAGGAATAAGAAATGGACCCAAGGCTCTCAAGCCAGTGCCTGTAATTATCCGCTGCAAGTAAGGCCTTTTTTAGAGTTCATACTGTTCGAGTAATATTAGTCCTGTTTTTTGTTCAAATATTGGATTCTGCTATCTTCAAATGCTAGTTTGTTTGTACGATGATGAAATTTTCTATATTCGTCAGGTACTCCCTCATTACCGCATGAAGAATCATGTTTTGATGTCTATTTTAGTTTATAGAAACGGGACTCTTGGTGCGGAGTGGAGGGAGTATACAAGTTAGTGATCTCGAATATCCTCGATAACCTAAAATAGACGTAATACATGATGAATGAAATAGGATAAACTACTTCGTTGATGGTTGAATCTGAATGGTCTGTTAATATTCGTTACACGATTAGTTGCATTGCATTCATCAGTTTAGGAGCCGTTTATTCTGTTTAACAAGATGTTCAAAGGGGTGATACATATATGCGCTTTGCTCTTAGTGAAGAGTAGCCTTGTGGAATCATCATGGCATATCCGTTTGGCTTGCTCTCTTCGTTTTGAGTTATGCGCCTTTATTCCATCTAGCAAGATGTTTAAAAGTGTGATACATATATGCGCTTTGCTCTTAGTAAAGAGTAGCCTTATTAAATCATCATAGTGTATCCGTTTCGTTTGCTCTCTTTGTTTTGAGCTATGCATTTTTATTCCTTCTAGCGAGATGTTTTAAAGTGTGATACATATGCACTTTACGCTTAGTCAAGAGTAGCCTTCTTGAATCATCATAGTGTAAGCGTTTGTTTTTCTCCCTTTGTTTGAGTTATGCGCGTTCCGCCAGATTTGCATGGAAATCTCGGACTTGGAGGTCGGTTTATGTTGATTCTTGACTTGTTTTACGGTTGCACTTTGACAGGGTATGCGGACAGGTCAAGCTTCCACATGTCTTTTGCTGCCGGGGGATCATACAGAGCCCCGGTGAAGAAAATTGATGAACTTCTGAAGCATATGTGCACGATCCATGAGTCCACATCATCTTCCATGCTAGAACGCATTCGTTTAGGGTTTTTTCTGTAGCTGCAAGTTTACTCTTTTGATATGTGATGATGCGGTTGCTTTTATCTCGCCTTTTTATAGGGTTAGTTCGATCTATGAAACATTGAAACCCAGTATATTCACCCGGAAGTAGAAATAGGGTCTGAGGTAGGTAATTGAACTCAAGAACGAAAAATCGTTCAGTGTTTTTTGGCCCTTGAATGTGCGTACTTAAATTTTTAATGTAATGGTGAATTTACCTTATTACGTTGGTCTCAACAGATAATAAATTTGTTCGTGAATTACTTTATTTTTTATTTTTTTAAACATAGTTGAATTGTTTTCCAGTCTCGTAATCTTTCGGTCTCATCCTATTAACTTAAAATTTTCTATAATTTTCATAGTTCATTCATTTGCATTAGTTTTCTTACTTCAACTCTTTTTCAATTATCCATCTACTTCTAAAATCTCAACCAAAGTCAAAAGTTGAACTAATTATTATTGAATTGAAACTAAATAAACGGATGAAGATAGATTGAATTGAAGTGATAAAAAATGGAAATATACCAATATAACTCTACCTACTTGAATAATATACCAATATAACTTTAAGATAACTTTTAGTGCAAAAACAACCCTAATTAGCCGATGAAAGTGCCAATATAACCCTAACACATCATTTTCAGCTTTGACCGGTATTAACCGCACATAAAATGACTAAAATGCCCTTTAACCTATAAGTGTTAGGACAATTTCATCCATGGACCACTATCTCCACCGCCAGGCAACCAACACCGTCCAGCCTCCACCAAATAACCATCGCCACGTCTCCACCTGGCCACCATCACCAACCCCCCACCACCATCTTTGGCAGACTCCGTCACCTCCTTCATCCCTTCACGAGCCAGTGCCAACCCATTATGAAAGGCAGCAACAGAACATTTACAGACTCGAATCTAAAATTCTGACCCCTCCCCTCCAAAATTTCACCCTTGTCCAGAACCACTCTTCCACCCCCCTCCCCCGCTTGTGGTGGTGACCCACAACAACGTCGGCGCTCCCCTAATTGGCACCAGCCAGCCATCACCACCACCCCCACCCTAATCGACGCTGGTGCCCACCTCTACCACTCCAAATCTTGAAACCTTAATCGACGCTCAGCGCCTAGCCTTCAAATCGACGCTCAACGCTTAGCCTTGTGTAACGGAGGGGTGGCGGTGCTCATGTCACAGAGGGGTGACGGCGCTAGTAGCTCGACCGGTGGTGGCGGCCCTCGGTTGCGGAGCAGAGAAACCCTATGCTCGATTTTCTAGGCGTCGATGGGTAAATCACATTTATCTGGGCAGAGAAACCCTTTGAAACCTTATGCTCGTCAATTACATATATTTGAGGGAGAAGAATCCAACAGAAAGAAGAAAAAAATGGGAGAAGAATCCGGCAGAGAATGAAAAAAAAATGGGAGAGAAGAAGAAGATAAGGGTATATATGTAATTTTCTTCTTTTTAAATACTACCTCCGTCCCAGAGAAAATGGCACACTTTTCAATCAACTTTCTCATGCCATGTTTAACCAGAAATTTCAATTAGTAACAAGACTCTAATATCATCATGTGACATATTGTTAGGCTCCTATGTCGACGTAGTTTCTAAATATCAAATTTTAATGTACCATTAATAT
>JAULKM010000002.1:13953908-13968946 GCA_032355605.1 Rubia tinctorum | reverse complement strand
TGGAGGGGTGATTTTGGTTGCCGGCGGAGGGAGGTGGGTGGCGGGGTGGGTCTACCACCTCCTAGCCACCACCTAGGAGGTGGTAGACGTGTGGTTTGTGACGGGAGGTGGGAGGGACCAGAGGGTGAATGCAAACAGGAAGACAATAACATCGGGCAACAAATTTTGAAAACAAAAGGGAGATTTAATAATGTTATTTGTGGGGCCCACAATCATACGGGCAAAATTGTCCATACGATTTTTGGGGTTTAAGTAAAAGGCATTTTGGTCTTTGCAAGTCAGTCAACGCCCGGAAATACTGAGTAAACGCTGGAATTGGTATCATAGGGTTATATTTGTACTTTCATTTGTTGTTAGGGTTGCTTTTGCTCTAAAAATTATCTCAGTGTTATATATACACTTTCTCAAGTTTGTAGGGTTATATTTATATATTTTCCTTTTATTAATTATAAAATGATTCCTAACTTTCCAACCTTTGGTGTGTAATATAATTCCATCAACAGTAACATATGGGACGAAAAGTGGTTAGTAGGGGTGGAATCGGTACTGTTACCATCACTTTTTGTTAATACCACGTGTCATACCAACAATGTCGGTATATAATTTTTAAAAATCAATGCGATACCAAATATTTGGCATGCCAACACATCGGTATACCAAAAAGATGGTTGGTATCGGTACGTTATGGTAGAATACCATTAAATTTAAAATATAATGGATTAATTTTTTATTTATAAAGATATTACAAGTAATTTTAAAAAATAAAGGGAGACAATATCAAATTAAGAACTATAACAAGTAAATTATAATAGATTTTTTTTAAAAAATACTCCATCCGTCCCATAAATATTGGCCTACTTTATATTTCCGTCTGTCTCACAAGTAATGACATACTTTGAAAATTACTTAAAATAAAAAGGAAAATAATGTTAAATTCTCACAATGTTTCTTTTAACTTTAACAATTATGAGCGTTAATCTCTTGTTTTCCCAAAATATCCCTTTTTTACAATGATTTCATGCCACATAAGGTTACATAAAACTTTGGTCCAAAAATAATTAGACTAATATTTTTTGGACGACTGTTTTTGTAAAGTTTAAAACATAAAGTGTTTGTCAAGATACATAATTTAAAAAATAAATTTTTAGAAATATCCGGAACCAAAAAATAAACTACATATTTTTAAATTATTGTCGGTGGTTACTATATTGATGAATGACTAAATTTTAACTAAATAAAACTCAAATTTTACATTATATTAATTATATTTTAAATATATGTGTGTGTGGTATGATACGGTAGTACCATGATAATATTTTTTTCAATACTACTACCGCCCCATCACAAGAGTGCTACGATACTACCATACCACACAATCGATTACCAATACTCCCTCCGTTCAACTGAAATTGTCACACATTTCAGTCAACTTTCCCAAGTCATGTTTGACCATAAATTTCATGTAATATATAAGTAGTAATGTTATCATGTGAGGAGGTATCTTTGGATTGTACGTAACATGTACTTTTTTCAAATATTAAAATTTTACATAATATTAACATACATAGCAAAAATTATTAATGGTCAAACTTTCTTTAAAAAAATAGGATAAAAAGTATGTCATTGTAAATTGAACGAAGGGAGCATATTCAATACAAACAATACGTGATTCGGTTGGTAAATTGGTTGATTAGTATTTTGGCTGAAAATGCTAAGTCTGAGCAGGGGTCTAAGATAAATCATAAACACACGACGTGATAATCTCATAATAATTAAGATTAAGTGTATTTGCAACACGACCATAATCTCCACACTCTCCTATAACGTGGCCCCCACCATATAGAAACTCGCGAAAGAAAAAGGCGTAGAAGCAAACCTACGGTCATCTGCTCCTTTCCCATTCCAATTGTTGACCTCCAAAATCGAAATCATTTCACCGGGCCCCACCAGAACCAACCCGAACCGTTGATCGCATCACGCTTTGGTACTAAAGGTTCAATCCATCACAGGGGTCCGGGATAGCCCCCTACACCCTACCGCACCTTACCACGCCTCTTCCCCCAATGCAGGCTTCTCGGCCCATGGGCCCCCAATTGTGATCCAATTTTATTTAACACATGAAGGAGAAAATACCAGTATGGTGAATTGCATTTTCTCCCCTTGTGATAGATAAATTATGAATTCCGTCAGTGACTTTCTTAATAGTAACATGTAGGTCCATTTCCATATTTGGTATCATCCACCAAACTGTCTTATATGGAAAAAATTGGCTACCCCTTTTGTGTTTCCATGATTGTCCCATCCATTATAGGGGAATAGTAAAATTCTATTATTTGTTAAAATTTATTTTTTCACAAAATATTGTTTTAAATCAACTAATCATTTTTCATAAATTATACTCCCTCCGCCCCTGTTGAACTTGCACATCAATCATTAACACGTTGTTCAAGAAATAAATTTGACCGTTAATATATTATCTATTTATAATAGCGGTAAATAAAAAATTAATTTTTAGAAAAAAAATTGTCACGACGAAATCAACAATATCATAGTCGATATTAATGTTGTTCATATATCTACTTAAATTTACTGTCAAAATTTAATAGAAAATGGTGTTAAAAGATAAGAGTCCAAGTTAAGCTGGACGGAGGAGTGGCTGAAATGACAACTAGGAGAAATATGAGACATATACGATAAAATAATTATACATATTAACCTTTTAATTATTTTTTCTAAATTTTGTCAGATTCACACAAGAGTCTGTTTAAAAAAAACAGTCTTTCCATAAAAATTATGAAAAATCAAGGTTTAAACTGTAAATGGTAAATAATTAAGATAAAATTTTTGAGTTGTATTAATCAGTTCATGAACTTATAAATATTGCACGCTACATAATAAAACTTTAATATTACAACTATAATCTTTTATCTTTATATAATTCTAATTCAATCTCGTTTTTCCGTATACCTATGGAAAAACGATTTCCTTCGCGCAAACCAAAATAAAAAACCAAACCTCTTCCATCGAGTCATTTATTTGAGGTGTTTACATAAAATTGATTTGAAATAAAAATTTACACTAGAAAGAGAAACAGACCACGGAGGTTCTAAATAAGATGTAATTATTCAAAAAAACACAAGAGTATGTGCCAAATATAATCCTGAGATGCGTTGACATCGATTGTGCCAAAATAATCCTGTAAAACTCTGATTTTAAACTGAAAGTGTCAATATAACTCTGTAAAATCATAAAGTGTCAAATTAACCATAACTTTATGAAGTATGTGCCAATATGACCCTGAGATGCGTTGACTTTGATTGTCAACGGGAATATTACAGAAATCAAGGAAAGGGCAATTTTGCCCTTGGATTGAAAAATAAAAAAGAAAAAAGTCGTTCAAAAAAGTCGTTCCATTATCTCTGCATTCTCCCTTCCCCTTCTCCCCTCTCCCCTCTCGTTCAACGAGCTTTTCCGGAAATTGATTTTTGGGGCAGGGCGAGACAATTGATCATCGCATCACCGGATCGAAGTCACAACCACGGGGTGGTGACAAGTGAAGAAGGGCTGGTGGTGGGTTTAGGCTGGACGGGGGCAAATCTGGGCTCGGTGGTGCTGGGGGAGAGGAAATGAGTGGTGGGTATGGGCTGGTGAGGTGGTGTAGGGTGGTGGTTTTGGGCTGGGCGAGGCGAGAATAGGACAGGAGGGAGGTGTTGGGCGGAGGAGAAATGGGTGGTGGGTATGAGGGGTGAGATGGTGGTGGGTGTTGGGTTTTGGTGGCAGAAGCAAGTTGATAATGGTGGCATACAGACAAGTTGGTGTTGGGTCTTGGCGGAGCAAGTTTGTGGGGTGGTGGTGGGCTGGGGTAGGCCGGTGGCTGGGCGATGAGAGGTGCTGGGCGGAGGAGAAATGGGTGTTTGGTCTCCGCGACGGAGCAAGATGGTGACGACGACATACATACAAGTTAGTGTTGGGTCTCGGCGACGGAGCAAGTTGTTGGGGGTGGTTATGGGGTGAGTGGTGGCAGATGATAGAGGCGGAGGTGGTTGTGGGGTGGTGGCGGAGGATCGTGGTGGCTAGCAGTGAAGGATGGTGGTGGGCGGTGGTGATTGACGGAAATAAGAGGGGGTAAATTGGATTTTTTAGCTGAAATGCCGGGGGCAATATTGTCTTTTTACGCAAGGTCAACAATCAAAATTTATAGTCAACGTATAAATATGACCGGAAGGATATATTGGCATATATTTCGTAAAGTTAAGATTAATTTGATATTTTTTTATTGGGTTATACTGAGAGTTTCAAACTAAATGTAGGGTAGAAATAAATTTAACCCAAAATACAAATTGAATCCGTAAATCACCAAAACTGAAGGAGGTGGATGTAATTATAAGGTACTGTACTAGGTTTTCATTTTCTTTTGTGTGAAGAAAAAAATAGGAAAAGAAAACCCAAAAAAGGCCAAAAGCCCAACAAAACCAAAATAAAACCACAGCGCACCATAACTCACTGCTCACTCCCTCCTTCCTAAACCCTTCACACTGCCTTCCTCCCTTCTATCTTCTCCTCTCAGAAACCAAGAAACTCCATCATAGAGAAGAACCGAGAGAAAATGGCCGCAGCCATTTCTCTGTCTCATCCTCAAAACCCATAACTTGCTATGAAATGACTAAAATCCCAAACTCCATTGACAACAAGAACAAGAAAATGATGCTAGACGCCCTTTACTGCGATGAAGCAGAACAATGGGAAGCAGATTCTGAAGAGCAAGCCAATGACTCCAAATCTGCCCCTTTTCTCGAAGAAGAAGAGGAAGAGTTGCTTTATTCTTTGCTGAAAAAAGAGCAAGAAAATGGCTTCTTTGATGGGGTTGTCAAGGATGTTTCATTGGGTGATGCTAGATGTAATGCTGTGGAGTGGATTCTGAGAGTCATCTCTTTTTACTCATTCTCTACCAACACTGCCCTTCTTGCTGTCAACTATTTGGATAGGTTTCTGTGTAGCTTTCAGGGGCACCATGAGGACAAGCCATGGATGGTTCAGCTTGCTTCTGTGGCTTGTCTCTCTCTTGCTGCCAAAGTGGAGGAGACACAAGTGCCCCTCCTCTTGGACTTTCAAGTATGACTCATTAAAGTTTATTAAAAAAATGTTAAAAATCGAATCTTGACTATGAAATGTTGAGAAAATGTGTTGATTTTGGTTTTGGTTTTGGTTTGATGTTCAGGTTGAGGAATGTAAGTATGTGTTTGAGGCCAAGACTGTACTGAGAATGGAGATGCTGGTTCTGTCCACTCTTGAATGGAAAATGAACCCTGTGACCCCACATTCTTTTCTTGATTTCTTGATGAGGAGATTAAGGTTGAAGACTCAACTGTATTGGGAGTTTCTTAGGAGATCCGAATCGCTTCTGCTTTTCATCATCTCTGGTAAGTGAAAGTAAACATATATTCAGAGATAATAATACTCTATTTGCGCGTTAAATGTAGTCTTCTTAATGAGCATTGTCGTTTATCAATGGCAGATTGCAGATTCATGTGTTATCTTCCTTCTGTGTTGGCCACCGCCACAATGCTGCATGTTATGGGCAGTGTTCAACCCTTCCTTGGAGTGGAATACGAGGATGAACTTCTGGGTATCCTAGGAATCAACAAGGTTTGTTATTTTGCTGTCTTGAATCATGAATTGCTGATGTTCTTTGTATTGTTTATACAATGTTAGTATGGTTCTTGATGTTTTTGATTATGGAACAGGATAAAGTGGATGAATGTTTCCGGCTGATCTCCGACGTCGGATCGAACTCGAACTTTTATTCACTGAACAAACGTAAGCTCCGATCAGGGAGTCCGAAGGGAGTCATGGATCTGTCTTTCAGTTCCGACAGCTCGTATGATTCGTGGTCGGTTGCGACATCGTCGGTTTCTTCGTCGCCGGAGCCGATGTCGAAGAAGATCCGGGTGGCTGCTGACGATGATGCGGAGGAGCGTGCAAACTTTTCTGATATTCTGAGCACGGCTGTTTAAATCGTCGAACTTTCTCTGGCCCTATAATTTTTAATAATTAATTTATATTTTAAATTGCTCCCCATCTCTGCATTTTAGTCCCTGAGATGGTCGTTACGAGAGATGGTGAGCATTTTATCCGGACGGGGAGGATGTTTAGTACCTAAGATATTACGAAGAGAATTGGAAAATGGAAAAAAAACGTATTATTTCATATTGTTTTTTCAAGTACGCTTCAAATCTTATTTAACGATTATCCGTCTCGAGAATAATTTAAGTGCACTGTACATTTTTATATTTTATTATATTACGAATCTATAAAATTATATTCTCACTCTAAAATTTAGAGTGAGACGGAGAGAGTATAATTTAGGGCAAATGGTTTTTTATGACTCATTAACTATCACAAGCGTCCACATTCGATCCTCTATTTATATTTTTTGAACACTTTTGATCCTCAATTAGCAAAAGAGCTGATTTTTAAGATAATAAGGGGGAATAAACGTTAAAAATTTGTCATGACTCAAAAGTTTGGCAAATTGAGCGACTAATAATTTTGAATTTTTTTAAGGGCCACATGGTAACGATCGCAATAGTTGGAAGAGTCACCGAAATCATTACTCTATAATCAATAGTTGGAAGTGCCACCGAAATCATTACTTTATAATCAATCTACTTACAATTAGAAGGGGGAGGTTTTGTGATGAATTCTGTCACTCTACCTTATTTGCTATTGGTGCTCATAAGCAACTTTACTTATTAGTGATTAATTTGTAAAATAAATTACTTATTATTAGTGACTTAATTTGGAAAAAAAAATTATTTATCAAACAAGTTTACTTGTTACTGATCAAATCGACAAGTAAGTTTGTTCAAGATTCTACCAAGATGCATTATGGAGTAGTGAAAAACAACTTTTGACTCTAATCTTCTGAGTATCTTATTTTGTGGTTGGGCAAAAATTGCTGAGTAGAATTTCTGTTTTTTTGTTCCTTGGTTCGACATGGAGTTTTTTGTCGCTACAAAGGAAAATGAGAGAAATTTGGTGCGTTTTTTCAACGGGGAAAATGACGGGGGTGAGCCAAAAAAATGATTTGGGGAGGACTTTGTCGGCCATTGGGCGTAATCTTTTAAGCTAGATTTGCGATTTCGCTTTGCTATTGCGATCATTTTTGTTTTGACTTTGACCTTCCCCTCAACTTCGCACTACTTCATCGACCCCCATTTGTATCATATCTGCTTTATTTAGTTTCTTTATATTATTGTCTTACTTTCATTTTTGATAAAATTTTGAATGTAAAAAAAATTATTCATAAACTATTTTTTATACTATTTTAATTACTTTTAAAAAAATAGTTTTTGTTGTGGTAAGACGGATGCATAGAGACAGAGGGAGTAAACGAAGTTATTCATCTAAGGGATATATACAAATATAATTCTATATAAATTTAGTACGTGCACATATAATGCTAAGATAATTTTTAGTGAAAAAATAATCCTAACTACTAATTCATGGACTAAATAAAGAAAATGTATTTTGAAGCTAAGAAGATTTCATTTCATGTTTCTGGAAACATCCAATATCGTTTAATAAGAAGAAATTTGGGGGAGTATACCATTCAGTCTCATGCAATTCACTTGATTCTGCAGAACTAGAGAGTGAATGTGCAAGAGTATTCCTATATCTAGAGATCCAACATCATGGTTTAACTCCAAATTCTTCTAAGAGGAGCCGAATATGCAAGATAAACTCACTACGAGAAGATTTCATTTCATGTTGCTGGAAACGTCCTATATCGTCTAATAAGAAGAAATTTGGGGGAGTATACCATTCAGTCTCATGCAATTCACTTGATTCCGCAAAACTAGAGAGTGAATGTGCAAGAGTATTCATATTTCTAGAGATCCAAGGTGGTGGGTTAACTCCAAATTCTTCTAAGAGAAGCCGAATATGCAAGATAAACTCACTACGAGAAAGTGATGAATCAATTTCTCCACTAGCTAGTCGAATGATTCCCATTGCATCACAACGATTGAGACGTCCTCATTTTGCATTGTTGTTGCCGCTTCTTCAGCTCTAGAGCATCTTGAATCTCATATTCCCACAATGCCAAATAGGGATGATCATGGGTCGGGTCTAATAAGACCTAAACCCAACCCTAATAAAATTTATTTAGATCCAGACCCAACATGGACCCGTAGAGTCTAAATTTTTTAGACCCATACCCAGACCCGATGGGTCCAAAATGGGTCTTGGGTCCAAAATAGGTCTAATATTCTATTTTTTCTTCATTAAATACAATATATATTATCTTAAATGCAAATAATTGAAATTCAATATGTGTTAGAATTATTTTTCAAGATAACAAAATATATAATATATATTATTTGTTGAATTTGAAATAAAAATACAAAGATAATATGAAAGTAATTTAGAATTTTGGATAAAACTATATATAGTTAACCTTATATGGGTCTACGAGTCTGGGTCTGAGTCTGAGTCGGGTCTAGTTCTTAGTATTTTATACCCGGATCCGGACCCGTATCTAAAAATCTAGACCCGGATGATGGTGTAATGTGGTGATTTCAACTTTGATGATGGTGTTCGTGGGTGGTGCATAGCTTGATTGTTCTCATGGGATTAAAAATACAAGGGAAAAATGCAAAAATAACCCTATTAAAATTTGAAAGTGCATAAATAACTCTGTAAAATGTGAAAGTGGAAATCTAACCTTATGTTTTGGAGAAATGTGCAGATATACCCAAATTGCACTATTACAACATTAACTAAAAGGAACCCACGCATTGACTTAACCTAAAAAGATAAAAAATTACCCCTAGGTTTAAAACTTAAAATTCAATTACCATTATACCCCTAGACTTTGTCACCGGTCAATGTTGGTCAACAATGTTCAACACCGGCCAACAGTGGTCAACTTTGGTCAACACCGGTCAACAGTGGTCAACTTTGGTCAATGGTGTCAACGCCGGACCGCCGCTAGTCGCTGCCGCAGGCTGATGGTGGTCGGGTTAGATTAATACTTTTATTAATAAGACATGGGTTAGATCAGCACTTAAATAACAAATACAAGGTTAAATTAGCATTTCATTAAAATAAATATGATTAGATTAGCACTATCATAAAAAATCATCTTCTTAAGGAGGGTTCAGTCCTTAGAAATATGCGTTTATTACAACTTCTAATTTTTTTTTGAAAAATAAGGTAGATTTCATTAATTATCGGTAGAGTACAACTTCATAATCTAATGTGTGATAAATATACTTATATACGTTAATTTCTAATTAATTTTTAATACTCCCTCTATCCCAGGTAAATTGGCACATTTTGGTTTTTGGAAGTCAACTGAATCAATTTTCAACTACTTTCATAATTCTATCCATGTGTGTAAAAAAATCTGAAAATAATAATTTAAAAATATGTGTGATAATGAATCCAACAATATTTGACATGATAATAGTCCTGAATATATAATAATAGAATTTAATAACAGAATTTGACTTTGTTTGACTTCTAAAAGTCAAAATATGTCAATTTATCGGGGACAGAGGGAATATACAAATACGGTCTCCATAATGAAAAGTTGGTTCTGTCCCTAACAATATTCGAGTAGCAATATGTGTCGATTTCTAATTACAAAGTTATTGAATTTTGTAAGAAAATTATTTACCGAAATTTCTGAATTTCTTTCGGAAAGTATTTACCAAACTTTCTTATTTTCATAACGAAAACATACAAATTATAAGCATATATATGATACTTTAAATTATGAAGTTGTAATGAATGAATGTTTACAAGGAGTGAGCTCTCCACAAAAAGATTTTTTTATGATAGTGCAGATCTTACCCCATAATCTTTACATAAGTGCTAATTTAATCATTTTTTTAAACTAAAGTGCTGATCTAACCATGTCTTATTAATAAAAGTACCGATCTAACCCGGTCAACATCACCCAATGGCAGTCCGACGACGTTGACCGACGTTGACCACCGTTGACAAACATTGACCACGATTTACTGGCGTTGAATACCTTGGACCGGAGGGGGCGCTCGTTGACTGGCGAAAGGGTTTGAGTACTTTTTGGGAGGGGTAATATCATCTTTTTATAGTTTTCAAAATTTTCCTTTATTTTTCAAAGGGGTATAATGTTCATTTTAAAGAATTCCAACTACAATTTGGTTTTCAGGGTTATATTAGCACTTTTAACTAAAAATAGGGTTAGATTTGCACTTACAAATTTTACAAGATCATTTATGCACTTTTGACCAAAATCAGGGGTGGGGCCAGGAATTTCTTATATGGGGGATCGAAGTTATATATATATATATATATATATATATATATATATATAAAATCAAATAGTAAAGATAAAATAGGGCTAAAGAAGATATAAAATTGGTATTTTTGAAATGTACAACCATCTTAGTTTTATTTAAGTTTTGCTCTCCTCTCTTTGATTAGATAAAAAGTATCGATGATCGAATCAAAGTTAAATGTCGCTGCAATATCCTTTTTGATATACACCAATAATTATTCCCGCAGAAAATAATTTTCAATTCGATTGGGGGGACATGTTTTCACAATTTTCATGGCTGAAAAAAGCTCGTTCAATTTTAGGATGATGTTATTTTTAATTAATACTTGTAATTGAAATCAAAAGATCTTTTTTACCTTTAATATTATATGTACTGCGTACAACTTGGATTAGGAAAACTTGCTTCCGGTCAATACTATACTTGTAATTGCAATCACATTTAATATTATAAGGACAACTTGTTGGATTATGCAAAAACTCGCGTATAATTAGATAAAAACTAAATATAACGAATAAATATTAAAGGTAAAATTAAATAAAAAGGAATACTTTTTCTTGTTCACAAAGTATTGTTTTAGTCAGCTTAATCTTTAGGCCATGGTTTATTATGCAATTATAATAAATTTCATTTGGGATGAGTTTTTAAAAAATCACAGATTTTCAGGGACCTACAATGCAAATAGTAAAATAATATAAATACCTAAAAATATATGGATTTTCATTTTCATTTTTTCAGCTTCAGATCAGAAACCGCCTCTGCCGATCGAAAATCACTGCTTGACGCCGATAACCACCACCGGATGCCGGAATCTCGCTATTTTTTGTATATTTTTGCTGATATGCTCTGTCTGTAGGTTTCTCGCCGGTGTCCTCCGAATTTCCACTGCCTCCGCCTTCGTTCTCCATCGCGAAACCACCAATTTATGTCGTCGATTCTTCTCCCACGGTGCCGCAATCGACTTGGTTATGACGGAGATTGATGAGCTTACGGTGGAGATTCAGGCACTGCGATCGACGAGTTCCAGCGGAGAATCTCCTGGCGCTGAAATCGACGTGAAAATCATAGCAGCGGTGGAGATTCAGGCGAGATTGCAGCGCCGAAATTCAAGCGAGATTGTGAAAAGTAGAGCAACAGGGGTTAATGGCAGCGGTGGGGGTCGTAATTGCAGTGTCAGTGGTTGATTGTTGGTGTTGGTGGAGCTAGGGCGACGGCGACGGTGACGGCGCGCGTGAGATCCACGAGCGTAATTGAAGTAGAAGGTCGTGCGTGTAGACAAGCGCCGTCGACAACAAACGAAGGTGACGTCGGTTGTCCGCTGACGGAAATTCTGCTTGTGAGAGGTGAGGTTTATTTTTTGTTTTTTTTCAAAGAGATTAATGAGTTTTATTTTTTTGACTGAGTTTATAATAATTAAGGTTCTTTGGTCTAGTGGTTAGTACTCTGTGCTTGAAGTTAGAGCTTTGCGGTTCGAATCCCACCAGGTCATTTATTTTGATTATTTATGTTCTTGAGGTACATGTTGGGATTTGATATTAGTTGACTGAGTATATGTTCTATAATGTGTTTCTGGTATAGTGGTTCGTACTCTAGTCTTTGAGGTTGGCAACTCGAGTTCAAATTCCACTAGGTTTTTTTGAAAGATTTTTTATTATTATTGAGGTACTGTAGATTTTTGTTGATATTTGTAACTTTTTTCTCTCTTATGTTGATATTTTTCATTATTCAGGTGACATTTAATTGATATGAGTTGGTGTTTTTTTTAGTTTTTTGAGTGATATGGATTGACATTTGTAGTTTTTTTCTCATGTTGATATTTTTCATTTTCCGGCTGAGGTTTTGGTAATATGAGTTGATGTTTTTGTAGTGTTTTTTTTCTCATGTTGATGTTTTTCATTTTCCGGATGAGATTCACGTGTTAGGACTTGATGTTTGTAACTTTTGGGGTGATATAGTTGATATTTGTAGTTTTTTATTAAAAAATTGTTGATGTTTTATGATTTTCAGAGTGAATAATTTATAGTCTTGAGGTACCATAATTTTTTAAAAATGTTTTTAGTATTTTTTTCTCTCATGTTGATGTTTTTCATTTTCCGGGTGAGTTTTAGTTGATATGAGTCGATGTTTTGTAGTTTTTTTGGTGATATGGTTATGTTTTGTAATGTTTTTTCCTTAAATTGACGTTTTTTATTTTCCTGGTGAAGTTTAGATGATAAGAATTGATGTTTTTAGCTTTTGGATGATATATGTTGATGTATCTAGTTTTTAATTTTTTTATAATTGAAGTTTTGTTGATATTTTTATGGTTTTTAGTTTATATTTTGTTAGTTGTAATCGATATTTATTAAATTTTTATTTGATTTTTATATATTTGTTGTTGTTTTGTTTTTATATATATTTTACTGCAATTTTTTAGTTGATATTTTATGATTTTTCGTTGATGTTCTACTATTTTTCGCTTATGTTTATAATTTTTAGTTCGATGATCATATTGATTTTTTCCATTATTTTTTTTTGCATATTGCAGTTGGGGGAAAATGATGGAAACAATTGGACAAAAAATCCCTAAAAAATATTAGAGATATGTCCCGGTAAAATTATTAGAGATAGGTCACTGGATCTAGAATATAGTTAGAATTGCATAAAAGTCACTGTCTACCGTTTGGTCTGCCTCACAGGAGACCATCTCTTTCTTGTTGGACTCTATTTTTAAAAATACAAATTTTCTTCACGTATATTTTGTGGCAAGGAATTATTTTGGGGGGACCACATCCCTTTTTTACCATACACAAACAAAGAAAACATAAAATACTAATGGTGAAAAAATAAAGTTGGTCGGGACCAGGCACCCCATGGTCTCCCAGTGTTCCGCCACTGACCAAAATATAGAGTTAAAAATACACTTTTATCAAAATACCATTACGTGTGAAATGTGATTTACACATGGCTATAATCTTAATGATAAACGTACTAATTAGTAATTAAACCAAGAAGAATACTAAGAGGAAGGATGAAATTATAGAGACGAGCCCAAGGGTTTGTTTGGCATTGTAACACCGGTGCAGAAGATCTACCACCTCCAGGCGAGTAGCCATAATAACCTCCCCGTCCCTACCTATGACATCGCAATATTTATGAAATAAATGTTAAAACAAATATAACAATATCTCATACTATGATATAAATCAAACTTCATATCTTACGTGATATATTTTTTTGAGTGTGTTTTGACGGAAATACTTACAAACGGGGCGCTTTTACAGGTTTACTATACTCTCAATATAAGCCTTCTTTTTTTCATTAGCACGATTTCATCCTACACACTCAATAAAAACACGAGAATGAAAAACGAAACACCCATTCCTTATGATTTTGACATAATACTTGATTTTAGATTTTAATGTTATTTATTTTTATTCAAATCTCCTTACAAAACATCTCTTTTCCCATTCGATGTCCTAATTGTCAAACTCACAAACTAAACACCATACTCCCTCCTATTCATTAGATGCAACACAAATTTTTTTTTTTTTGTGAATTTGACACACTTTTTTATGACATGATTCATTCAATTTCACCTACTCATTTTACTTTTTCCTTTCTAAATTTAATTTGATCCACACATTTTATTCACATAAATCTAAACACGTAAAACTATGATGCCATATCTATTGAAATAGAGACAATACAAGATTAGGATGTATTAAGAATACCCATAAAGTTTTAGCTTTAGAATGTTTCATCCGCTATTGATCATTTCGCTAACCATGATTTGACCTACTTAAACGCTGTTTATATATAAAATCATGCCTATTCTGGCTTAGTTAGAAGCATATAAACCCAAGATTTTGATCCGTTTTGAATGGGATTGTTTAGATGGGGTTTGGATACTCAACGAACACAATGTGTTGAAGGGAAGGGCATGCGTGAGTGACTTTGTTGGAAACCACGTCACCTTCTGTCCAACTTTCTCACGTATGATAATTTTAATTACTTATATTAATAATATTTTAAAGATAATTTATTTATTAACAATATCGATGATAATCTTATATATTAATTGAATTTGATAAAAAAAATGTGCAGTCTGGTACCGAAAAATACTTTTTCCGTTTCGTTGGCCTACACATTTTTATTTTTGAGCTGTTTCTACGGATTTAGCACACCCTGTTCTGACAAGATTTTTCCAATCCATTCACCTTTTTTTTAAACTCAATTTATTCAATCATTCAATTCTCCTAAATCTAAATATCGAGGACTATAGTGTCAAATCTAACAAAACGAACGGAACTGGAAAAGTATATGTAGACATTCGATATTTCAATAAATGTGGTTCACCTATTCTCGCACTCCAACCTAAGACCAATAAATAAAGTAGGGAGATTGATGGTTTGATTGGTTTCTACTGCAAGGGGTAGTACTCCCTCTGGTATTCTTTAATTGACACCAAAGAAGATGTCACAAGTTTTTCAAAAACTAAAATTAGTTATAAAAATTATATTAGAATGATAAAAAGTAAATTGAATGAAATAAAATATTTTAATATTTACTATAAAGGTAAAGTTTCAATTAAATAAGATGTCCATAAATAGTAAGTGTTCTAATATCAGAGGATGAGTTAAGTAATACTTCCTCCGGTTCTTTAACATTGGCACACTTTCCTTTTTGGGATGGTTTTTTAACATTGGCACACTTCCTTTTTTGGCAAATTTT
>JAULKM010000002.1:13926386-13939020 GCA_032355605.1 Rubia tinctorum | reverse complement strand
ACAGTTAGTGGGGGCTAGGGTGGGGTAGTGGCGGCGGGAAGTGGTGGCTAGGGGGGATGGAGGAAGAAGACCAGTATGTTCTTCTGTTTTTCCTTTTTTTTTTAAGGAGAGGTAAAATGGGAAAAACAATTCAGATTGTGGGGGTAAAGGTATTTTTATCATTTCAGGTCCAGTCAACAGCCCAATTGGCGAATCATCGCCAGATTTAGGCCTAAATGTTACATCTGCACATTTTATCATTAAGTTAAGGTTATTTTGACACTTTTATTTTGCAGGATTATACTGTCACTTTCAATATAAAGTTAGGGTTAGAAGTGTAAAAATTCTTTTTAAAAATAAGTTTAAGTATGTGGAAGAATTTAAGTATAAAATAATTAATGAATACTCCCTCTGTCCCATCTCAAACTTCCTACTCCCTTTGTCCCAACCCTTTCTGCAGAGAGAGAAATGGCTGGATTTTTTTTAAAAGGGAAAATGTCTATCATGCCCTTCATCTCTAACTTCTATACACCGTCTCCGCCTCCTGTATCATCATACTCCACCACCTCTGCAACCAGCCTTCACCAAAACTCAACAGCAAAACCTAGAAACTCAAAAGAAGAAGCCAAAAACTCAAAACCAGTAGCGACGAAACCCAGAAAATCCCAGACGGTGAATCACGAAACCCAACAGAAAAACCCAGAACCTGAAACGACAAAACAAAAAAACAAGAATCAAATGACGAAACCCATAAAACCCCAGATCGCGATTCTCGAAAATCCAAATCGCAAAAATCCCAAATAGCGAATCCATCGCGAAAACCTCAAATAGCTAAACCAAGAAAACCCAGAAAATCTCCACCTAGAAAACCCATTAAACCTTCTGTGCATTGGGATAGGGAATTTGGGGCATTGGGGGATTTGATATGGGATGTGATGCAGATGCAGAAGAACAACAAGAAGAAGAACATAAGAAGGGGGAGAAGAAGGAGGCGGATGAAGAGGAGGAGGAGAAAATGAGAGAGTGGCGCTGCTTTAGGGAGGAAAGAAAAGGGTTTCAGGTGGGATAATTTTAGAGTGGCGCTGCTTTAGTGGGATCAAGTTGTAAAATTTTAGTTTTTGAAGGGTAAATGTGTTCTTTAAATTGTTAAATCATTCGTAAAATAGAAATTGTGCAGAATTGTTTGGGACAACCCAAAAAGGAAAGTGTGCACATTCGGTTGGGACGGAGGGAGTACTTCACTTTATGTCACTATTCAGTGTCCAACTTTGACCACATATTTGAATAGATATATAAACAATAACATTATCATATATGGTATGGTATGGTTGGATTTGTCGTAATAAGTAGTTTTTAATTATCTACTTTTTATTTATCGTTATTATACGTAGTTAAACATATTAATGGTCAAAATATTTTTTGATAACTGTGAAAAAGATTCCATGAAGTTTGAGATGAGACGGAGGAAGTATATAAAAGTACTCCCTCCTTCTCAGTCGAATCCGAGCACTTTTTGATCAACTTTTTCAAGACAAGCTTGAACATAAATTTCAATTAGTATATACTCCTTCCGTCCCACTACAAATTACTTAATTACCTTTTGGAAGTCCAACTTTGCAAACTTTGACCGTTGATAAAAATTAATCTATATATAATAAAAATATCATGTGAGATATTGTTAGATTCATCTAAACATCAATTTTTTAAATATGAATTTTTTATGTGGCATTATTATAGGTAACCAGAGATATTTACAATCAAGCGTGCTTATTGAAAAACGTGAAAAAGTAATTACGCAATTTATAGTGGGACGGAGGGAGTAGACAATAATATCATCATGCGAGATCCATTAGATTCCATGTATCATGTACTTTTTGAATATCAAATTTTAATACACGATTATTATACGTAATTAAATTTATCGGTGATTAGATATGACTTGAGATAGTTGATCAAAAAGTGTGTTGATTCTATTGGGACAATGGGAGTAATTCATTTTTTAATCATAAACCAACAAAAGAATGTGTCAAGATATTTTTAGAAAAATAAAAATCTCCATCAAATCATGAATAGCATTATAGTACTCGTGAGATCTCACAACACAAAACCACCAAAAGTGGTCACACCACTTATAACTCGACACGTGAATGAGACAATTGTGGAGCCATTTTAGGAGCAATTGAAAATTTAAAGTGAAAATTGTAAATTGATGGTGTTGTATTATCATGATCAGCGCATGAATAAAATTCTCTCTCAGTTCGTAAATACATACATGTATAATTAAATTATGGTCGTCTAAGCAAATATTGCAACCAAAAATTAGGAAGATTTTTACAGGCACTACTACTCTGAAGAAGGGCCGCCGGAGAAGGAAGAGGGTCGTATTGAAGGAAGGTGTCGGCGATCATTTCGCCGAGCTCCACCTGCGCGGTGGTGCTGAGGTGTAAGTGATCCGGCAGCAACGACAGTCCGGCGGCGTCTACTGTTTTAACGTTCGGAATGTTTATACTAAACTGGGCTTTTCGGACTGCTTCTACATGAGGTCCTTGTCCTGATGCCAATCCCACCTAGCCAAACAACACATTGTTCAACGACAACGTTTGAAATCAAATCAAATAATACCATGGATGGGCAATTTGTAGGCGTCATCTCCCAACAAAACTAACACATTTACTCTCTTTTTTTACTCGCTCTTTCATGCAAATTGAGTCAAAGAATAATTGTAAAAGAAGTATAGATATTTTGAGAAAATTGTGAGCCCAGTTTGAAAGTTAAAGTTAAAAAGAACATTGTGAGAATTTAACAACATATTCTTTGCTATTTTGGGTAGTTTTGAAAGTATGTCATTTTGTTTGAACATGAGAAAAAGGAAATTATGTCATTTTTGCTAGGACGGAGTGAGTATTATATGTATAAAGTGAAGAATTCAATTCACTCCCTTATTTTTACACCAATTTTTACATCAAATCCTAACCATCCATCTAATTTAATGTCATGGTTGAGATTAATTTACTAAAAATAGATTTAATGAATAAGTGAGATTAGATTAGATGTATAGTTAGAATTTGGTGTAAAAATAAAAGTGTGAATTGAACCCTTCTCATATATAAAATATAAAAAAAATAACATTAAAATTAAAATTATGCTACATGCTACCTTAACTTTATCATTAAAATATTTAGATTTTTACTCCTGAGCAGCAACACTTTGACACGAAATTATCGTAGTTTGATCCATGATTCCATTCGCCAAAGCTAAAGTGTGGTAATGCTTTTTGGAAGGGCAAACAATCATGCTCATGAGTGTTACTGCTTGCAAGAATTCATCGAGAGAAAAAATAAAACAGAGGGAGACAAAAAATCGTCCCCCAATCAGAAAAGCAAATCTATATGGTGAATTATAATTACCCTGCTTTTACGGGATATTAAGGGTCTGTTTGGTAGAGCTGTGCTTATAAACAAATCTGGCTTATTTTGAAAGCAGGGGGAGACCAGCTTCTGCTTTTCCCCAAAAATAGCTTCTGCTTTTAAAATAAGCTGCTTTTTAGCAGTTTACCAAACACCAAAAAGTGCTTTGCTTATAAGCACAGCACCTAAAAAACCCTGCCAAACAGAGCCTAATTAATTACCCTGCTTTCAAATTTTCAATGATTCTAATTCCAGCGATCTTACCTGGATCACGGGAAGTTCAGCCATCTGCAGATCTTCCCTTATATGAGTAAAGAATCTCTCCGATCTCCATTTATACATCTTCGCATCTTCATGATTCACAGTATCAGCTTCACCCTGGTACCACAGAAGCGCCCGGATCACGCCGCCGCCGCCGCTCTGCTCCACCGCCGCCTGCGCCCGCCGCACAAGGCGGTTGTACAGGGCGGAGCCGCGGCTCCACTCGGTGATCCTGGTCCCACCAATGGCGCACGGCACCAGCCCAACGCCGCCACCTGATCCCCTGCTCCATACCGTATTGGCGAACGCCATCCCGGGCCCCACGCCACAGATGTTCGCCACATCTATGTCCTTGTGCAGCGGCTCGCGCCCCGGGACCCACATGTCGGCGGAGCTGAGGCGGAGGATCGCGGTGGTGGTGGTCCGGGGCTCGGATTGCGGCGGCACAATGCCGTCCCAGGTGGCGTTGATCACGCCGCCACGGCCGGACATGTTGCTCTGGCCGGCGAGGAGGAAGATGTGGAGGGGCTGCGGCGGCGCCGGAGTTGGTGGTGGTGGTGGTGGAGAGACCGCCACCGAGAATGCGTGGGCTGAAAGGATTAGCCAAAGAAAGGCGAACATCACTTTATTTAAGGTCTGAGGTGAGGGAGCGCGGACAATTAGTCACAACTTTTTGAGGGATATTGATGTAGTTTAAAGAGTAAGAATGTGTAATTCTTTAATATTTATGATGGTATAATAATATAATATTATATTTTAAAAGATTTGTGTGATACAATATTATCATTCATGGGATGGATGATTCAAGTATAATTGTTTAAAAAGTTAGGTAACATGGGGTATTTTATATAAATTTTAAAATTTTACTCAGCCACTTATATCACCATAATTTATACTAAAACGTCCTATCTAATTAAATAAATATGGTTATATATAAATACTATTAATGAACTACACATTCAATTATATATATATATATAATATATATACATCCACCTAACAAGTAGTATTTACGTTCCTTTTGATAGAATGTAAAACTCACAAATAATTTTAACTGTGTGTATTCATATATATAGAGTACAAATGGTATACAAGGTAGAATCAGATATGGAAAATAATATATACAAAGTTTAATCAAAAGAAGATTTCCTTTCCTAACCTGATTCTAATTCATCTATTCAATTATCCCCCCTCAAGCGAAGTGTGTGACTGGTCGCAACGCAAAACTTGGATCGTAAGAACTCAAACTGAGGACGAGGTAAACCCTTTCTAAAGATGTCAGCAAGTTGTTGATCTGTTGGAACATGAGCAACCCTGAGCCTGCCAGAAGACACAATCTCTCGCACAAAATGATAGTCAATATCAACGTGTTTGACTCTCTTATGTGAAACCGGATTTTGAGCAAGAAAGAGAGCACTGTTATTATCACATGGCAAAATAGGAGGTGCACGGGAAGAAACGCGAAATCCCGAAGTAAATTCATCAACCAAGCTAGCTCCGCAGCAGTATTAGCCATAACCCAATATTATGATTCTGAACTTGAACGAGAAACCGTAGGTTGTTTCTTTGCACTCCATGAAACCAGATTACCACCAAGAAAAATGGCATAACCATAAGTAGACCTGCAAGTCTCTATACAACGAGCCCAAGACTGGAAAAGCGGAAGAATTCTTGCGAAACTGAAGACCATAATGCATAATGCCACGAACATAACGCAGAATTCGAGTAACAACTTGGTAGTGATCATCAATAGGTGCCTGCATATACTGACTAACCGTGTTAGCAGCATAAGAAATATCGGGACGTGTAATGGACAAATAATGTAGTGCATCAACCAAAGAACGGTAAAGTGTGAGATTTCCGAATGGCTTCCCAGTAGAACTTGAAAGCTGCTAAAAAGCCACAAATGGAATAGATACCGGTGCCGAATTCTGCATGTCGTCAAGCAATAAAACGTCTTTGGCATATTTAGCTTGCCTAAGAAATAAGCCATCGGAATTACGAATAACCTCCAATCCCAGGAAATAGTGTAAAGTGCCAAGATCGGTAATCTTAAACTCCTGATTAACCCGATCAATAAGTTTTCGAATGAGATGATCATCATTCCCGGTGAGAATAATGTCATCATCATAAACCAGCAAATAGAGTAAAGAGGCACCCTGTGAGAAAAACAAATAAGGAGGTATCTGCAGAACTGCACACAAAACCCAGGCTAACCAAAAAAGTACTGAAATGTTGACACCAAGCACGAGGCGCTTGTTTCAATCCATAAATGACCTTACGTAGACGACAAACATGATCATGACGCATGAGATCTTTGTAACCAGCATGCTGCTCCATGTAAACCGGGAAATCAAGAATGCCATTTAAAAAGGCATTTTTAACATAAACCTGTCTCAAGGGCCAATTTCTGGTGACAGCTATGGATAAAACAGTACGAACAGTGGATGCCTTCACCAACAGACTAAAATTATGATCATAGTCAAAACCAGGTAATTATAAAAACCATGAGCAACTAACCTAGCCTTGTGCCGATCGAGTGAGCCATCCGACTTGTACTTTAGACGATACACCCATTTAGAGCCAACAACATTAACATTATGAGGACGTGGAACCAGCTACCATGTCTGTTAAGTGCGAAGAACAACCATTTATGAGTCCATGTCAGCAACCCAGTCAGGATCTTTGACCGCAGAACGATGACTACGAGGCTCGGTCTTAGTAAATAAAGCACTCAGTAAACCAAAAATATCATAATCAGAAAAATCCTTATATCGCAAAGAACCAGTGCGCGAACGAGTGACCATCGGATGTCTGGAAGAGGAACCTGGAGCCGAAGTTGACTCAGATCCCGAGACGAGTACATAACCCAAGGAACCGGGCGTGGGGACCCAAGGCAGACGATGAGGATGACGAGGCTGGATAAAATGGATTCACCGGAGCAATTGGCTAAGCCGGAGACGTCAGATCTGGTGTCGCGTGTTCGCGATGTGCTGCCATTGTGACCGGCGCGGGAATCTGACGCTCAGCCGGGGTGGGCGGCGCGTGGATCGACGATGTTGGCACAGTCGGTTCTGTTGGCAGTGTTGGCTGCTATCGAACATGCTGTTGATCATCTTGTGGCAGACAATCACACTGATCTAAAGAACCCTGAGCTTCCGGTGAAATCTTAGGAAAAAAATTATCCAAAATAATGGGTGAGTCTGAAGGAGCAGATGACTCAAACACCTCCGATGAAACATACGATGGCTCTAAAAAAGATGAAAAATCCAGTGATGATGAATATGTAACAGCTCCAGTACGGGAAGCCAGAAAAATGACTCGTCAAACCGAGCATGGCGAGTTATGTACTCCTTCTTTGTGAGAGGATCAAGACATCGATAACCCCTTGTTCTGGGAACTGTATCAAAAAATATACATGACATACTCCGAGGTGCCACTTTATGCGCAGCATAAGGTCTCAAATAAGGGAAAACACGACAACCAAAAGGATGAAAATTGGAGTAGTCTAGCGTAGTGCCAAAAATAATGGAGATAAGAGACTGACCAGATAGAAATGGATTGGGCAGTATATTAATGATGTAGACTGCTGTGGAAAAGACATCATACCAAAACGAATGGTGAAGGCCAAAGTGATAGAGCATCGACAAACCAGTCTCAGTAATGTGATGATGTTTCCTCTCTGCACGACTATTTTGCTCTGGAGTGTAAGGGCAAAAAAATTGATGATGAATGCACTTAGACGCAAAATGAGTCCGTATGCAATGATTTACAAACTTGGTTCAACCATCACTCTGAAATTGCACTTACTTCGTAGAGGATATAACCAAGTAAACCGAGAGTGATCATCAATAAAAATGACATAATAAATGTACCCGACATGAGAGACAACTTGGAAGGGCCCCCAGAGGCCACAATGAACTAAATCAAGTATGTGTGGGGCGAGTTTTAAATTTTCATTGAAAGAAAAACGCCTGCCTTGAGCCATCTCACAAGCGGGACATAAATGAGGCTTAGGAAGTAAACTAGTAACAGACAAACATCCACACTTGCTCAAAGACGAAATGATGTTGTGAGACACATGACCCAAATGACTATGCCAAAGTTCAAAAGATGTTTTAGAGGCACTCAAAGTAGCAAAGGCAGAGAAAGCAACACCACCATAATCCAAAACATATAAGCCACTATCAAGATGACCTTTGCCAAGAACATCTCTAGTAAACTTGTTCGAAATAGTGAAAAAAATATTATCAAAACAAATAACAGCATTTAGATCCCGAGTCAACTTGCTAATAGATAGCAAATTTTTAGTAATATGAGGAACCACCAAAACATCAGACAAGTATAATGAATCAGAAACCTGAGAGTGACCAACATGGGTAATGTTAAGAGCATAACAATTACCAACAAGAACACGACAGTTACCAGAATAAGGAGTCACGTTTTCAAGAGCGGACTGAGAAGAAGTCATGTGGTTGGTAGCGCCGGAATCAGCTATCCAGCGAATATGCGGTAAAGCGGCAGGAGAAAAAACCCGAAAAACCAAATGAGTACATGTCGAGGCAACATGACCAAATTTCTTACACCACTGATACTGCAACTGGTACCATTCATCGTGAAGTTGAGAGCAAGAAGAAGCAACATGACCCAGAGCATAATATCATTAACACCGTGGTTGATCAAAAGGATCCATAATATAAGAGAAACCAAACTATTTTTTGGTTTTGTTTTGTTTTTTAACTACAATAAACAGTTGGAGGCTGCAGACGCTCCTCCGAAGAACAGCAGGGCGCGTGAAATCACGCGCTGCAGGGAGAAGGAGCACCTGGTTCACGCACGTGTGGTTACACGCGCCACTAGGGAAAGATTGTCAGGCGCGTGGATCTCCGCGAGAGCAAGCTTGATGGCGTGTGCCGATCACGCGTCCGTCTTGATGAAGAAATTTCCAGGAGAAAAATGAAGCCGAGATGATGTTGACGCCGGTATCGAGATGTCGGAGATGCGGCTAAAGAAGAAAACCAAGGATGCTGGCAAGATAAGAGTCACCGGAAACAATGGAGGTCGTCGAACGAATCAGACCGATCGCACAACCTGGGTTCGCGATCGACAGTCGACGATCGTTCGGAGGAGAAAACAAGAGCAGCAGCGAGCGACTGAGCGAACTGAAGAGTGAGAAGACGGCAACAGGAGCAGATCAGACAAGATGGTAACTCGTCGGAGAAGAGATAGTCGCCGGAAAATGCACTGGATGGCGGCGGTGAGTGGCGGCCAACCAGAGGAGGGCGGACGTTTATGTATTTATTTATTTTATTTTATTGGAGAAAGAGAGGTAAAAAACAGGAAATTTAGAGAGTCATGACTGATACCATGATAAAATGTAAAACCCACAAATAATTGTGGTTGTGTGTATTCATATATATAGAGAGTACAAAGGGTATACAAGGTAGAATCAAATATGGAAAAGAATATATACAAAGCTTAATAAAAAAATTATTTTCCCAACCTGATTTTAATTCATCTATTCTATTACCTTTGATGTTTGGTATGTTAGTTTTAGAAATGAAAAGAGCAATTAATTTAACGAATGAATGAGAATGATTTTATTTTGCCATAAATAAAAAATACTTCCTTATGTTTTTAAATATTGACACCTTATAAGAGGGTACAGAGTTTTTTAAAAGTGAAATGACTGGTAAATGTTGAATTGAGAAGATAAAAAGTAAATTGAGCGGATGTAAATAATCTAACATTTGCCAAAAGAGGAAAGCACCAATTAGAAAAGCTTTTCAAGAAAAAAAAATAGTGTTAATGTTTGAAGATTGGGGAAGTATGTCAAATATTAAGAAAATGCAGGTCATCAGAATTGTTAATGTTTGTTGTTGGGGTGAGCGTATGGGTTAATTTTTTCAAGTGAACTGGACCTTTCGGAAAGCAAGAACATTCCTCGTGCTTGTATTATAGACTGTATTATAGACTGTTAGTCTGTTATTCTAATACGTTAGCCCGCAATTATCGAAAGTTTTTAATTTATCATAGCAAGGCGTCTATTGATGAATTTCTCACCAAATAAATGGCAAGAATCAAAGTAATCTGTGGATTCAAGTAATCAATTCCACACCCAATGCATTCCCCCTCCTATACGCTACAAGAGGAATAAGGTGAATTGTTGTTCTCTCTAGCTGTTTTTTTAAAATAAAAAAATAAAGGGTAAAATACAAATCTAACTCTATTATATTTTTAAAAGTGTCAATCTAACCGTGTAAAATTTGAAAGTGCAATTCTAAACTTATGTTTTTCAGTAAATGTGCCGATATAACCTTTTCGCACTATTCCGACATTGATTTGGCATTTTCAAGCATTAACCAAATCTAAGAAAACTAAAATACCCCTAATTTTAAAACTAAAAATTTAATAACAAAAATACCGATAGACTTTTCTTCTTCGTCTCCAAAACCTGCTCCACCTATACTCCGCCGCCAACAGCCGGAATCCGGAGTTTCGCTGCCTTGAGCCCCACCCCCACAACCTTAAGTCACTAATAACATGATCACAAACAAAATGAGATCCAAAAAACATGCAATCAGCTTCAGACCAGTAATCTTCGTCGCATTCTTCTTCATTTTTCTCCTCCTCCTTAAACTCGGACCCAACTTTTCATCCAACATACAAAATCTCCGACCAAAAAACTTCCCATCAAAGATAAACTGAATCAGAATAAAATCCATTTCATCATTCCAAACAACAAAGCCTCCGCCGCTGGCAACATCATTCAAGAAGATACCTCCCTCTCTAGCCCGTGCCCTAGTGCACTAAGCATCCACAAACATCACCCTTTGTTGAAAGATATGTCCCACGTTGATTTCTTTCAAAGATAATGACTTACATATAAGGTCTTGAGTCACCTCTACTTAGTACCAATTGGTTTTAAGATGGAAGCCCAAGATATCTCTAATTTTACATGGTATCAGAGCTCAGGTTGGGTTATTGGGCCGACGTGTGGATCCCCTTTAATTTAGCCCGATGTGGATCGTGGAGTGTTTCCACATTGGCACGTGAGGGGGCGTGTTGAATGATATGTCCCACATTGGTTTCTTACAAAGATAATGACTTACATATAAGGTCTTGGGTCACCTCCACTTAGTACCAATTTGTTTTAAGATGGAAACCCAAAATACCTTGAAATTTAACACCCTGCAACAAACCTACACAAAACTCCAATCAACCCTTAAAGTCCTCGAAACAAGATCCCCGTGCAACTTCCTCATTTTCGGGCTTGGCAACGATTCACTAATGTGGTTGATGGCTTGATGCTCAACTATGGAGGAATGACAGTTTTCTTGGAGGATAGCGAGAGCCGGATTAGGGAAGTGAAGAGATTCATGCCTTCTGTCGAAGCGTAATGCACAGACTATACATGGTTTCAGTTAGCTCAGGCCATCGAGTTGTTACCTTCGCTTGGAAAAGGAGAGCAATGTAACATTGTGAATTATCTGGGCATCTGCTCTGCCGTGCGCCGCCTATGCTCTGTCGTACGCACCTCTGCTTCGCCGCCAGCAACCAACATCCAGAGTTTCGCCGCCTTGAGCCCCTCCTCCGCTCCTCCGCTTCGCCAGCCACGACCTTAAGCCCCCGCCAGCCCTAGCCCTAAGCCCCATCGCCGCTCCTCCGCTCTGCAAGCCACAACCCGGCGCACCTCCGCTTCGCCTTAAGCCACCACCACCCACAACCAGTATCGCCGCTACAAACTCCAATTCACGCTGTGGATGGACACCACCTACCCGCAATCATGGACTCCTATCATAAAACCAATTGTTACTATATAAGGGTGACACATGATCTTATATATTGAGTAATAGCTCTGTTAACCACCGATGTTGGACTCTAACACACCCTCACGTGCAACGGTATTAATCATCGCGCATACGTGGATTAAAGGGGTTATGGGCCAACTTTGGACTCTGATACCATATTAGAATCATGGGCTCCTATCATAAAATTAATTAGGACTATGTAGGGGAGACCCATGATCTTATATATTGAGTAATAACTCTGTAAGCCACCGATGTGAGACTCTAACACCACCCATAGCTCGTACCGCCGTTACCAACTCCAATTAACGCCGTGGACGGACACAACCCGCCCACAACCACCACAACCCACATCCTGTATCGCCCACTACTAGCTCCAATTCACGCCGTGGACGAACACTAAACCCTAAACGCCACTACCATCTCCAATCTTTATTGCGATCCTCTTGATTCCAGTCGCGATGGAGGAGTTGACTACAGTGCTTGTCTCCGGAGGTTGTCGAAAAAGTTTGTCGCCGGTTAAGGTGGAGTAGGAGAGAAATGTTGGAAACTAATGCTTAGAGCATATTCCAACATTAGTGCTTGAATTAGTATTTCAACAAAGTATTGCAACATAGTGCGTGAATTAGGAGAGGAGTAGCGGAACCTGATAGAGCATTCCAGGGTTTAGTAGGTGAATGAGGAGAGGGTTATATAGACTTTTCATTTTTTTTGAATTTTTAATGTTTTAAAGCAGGGGTATAATAGTTAATTCACAAATTCAGGTTCACATGATTAGACTGGCACTTTCAACCAAACAATAGGGTTAGAATTGCACTTTCAAATGTTATAGGGTTAGATTGACATTTTCGACCAAAATATAAAATTAGATTGACGCTTTCGACCAAAATATAAGATTATTTTAACACGAAATCAAAAATAAATTATTCAATGACGCTGGAAAACGTCCATCCACGATTATAGGTTCACTCACTAGAATTATGTCAACTTCTTTATTCACACAACACATTCACATAACACTTCGAATTGTCTATATCCATTTTCCCTCTATTTTTGTATAGACCACAACCATTTATCCCACCACCAAACAAGAGAAAAGTGATTTTATAACCCTACCTAATTGACATAAGTGTCAATATAATCTTTTGATAACTGAAAGTGCAGATATAACCCTACCTA
>JAULKM010000002.1:13886711-13896911 GCA_032355605.1 Rubia tinctorum | reverse complement strand
TTAATATTAAATTATAATTCTACCAATTAATTTTCATCCTTTTCAAAATTATTAATTTCGGTTTGTGTTAAAAATAATTTTTTTATGTTATAAAATTCGCTTATCAATTAAACAAAGCAAAAATGACTGGAATTAAACAAAATAAAAATGGCTAAAATTAAACAAAACATGGCACGGTTAAATTAAACAAAACAATGCATGGATATATTTAACAAGGCAAAACAAAATAAAACAAAACAATGCAAGGCACAATTAAACCTAACAAAACAATGCATGGTTGGAATTCAACAAAACAGGGCCGGTCAACTTTCTCAAGCGGCCAGTGCGTGTGGCCAGCTTTTGGTCTGGTTCCCACACAACAAGTTAGGGACCGGTTTTTAGTTAAAAAATCGGCCTAAAAATTATCACTGTGGGTATTTTTTATTTCTAGAGCATTTTTTAACATTAAGAAACCACCATTGCACATGCCCTTACTAGTATAAAAGAATTTAATAAAATGTAGCTGTCATTGAATAGGCAAAATGATGATCGTTGCTGGTTCAATTTATTTCGGACTTAAACAAATACCTACTCTTATGACTTCAGCTGGAAAGCTATTGTGTTATTATTACCATAATAACAATGTATTTATATTAGAGAAAGTGATTAGGTTTGGGAAGTGCTGTATCATGCAATAATCAGGCAATGTTTTCGTTAAGTTTTAATCAGTATATTTATTAATTTAAATATGGTACAATTAAACATTATGCAGTACTATTTATATAGTATCAATTTTTTTATGTTTCAGCATTCAAATAGTATACATATTTTTTAATTAAAAGATAAAATGCTCTGTATTTATTAATTAGGTGTCATGCTTGTTTTAATATGAGATTACAAACAATCAATCAATCAATCAAGTTACATTATATACAAACACCATATTGATGGGATTAAACTAGGAAACACTACCAACTGATTCTATTAATACTCGTCAAGGCCATGAAAACGTTTTACGGACAATATTCACTTGTTGCATCATCAACGAACCACCATCTTCAAAAATGAAACCACCATAACACATCTACATTCGCCACCTGCAGTTAATAAAAGTACAATAAAACGACGACACCAAAAATAAAATATATCAATCAAAATATTACTTTAGGTCATGTTACTTTGCAGGACTTCATATACTCACAAGTTGAGGTCATGAAAACATGACAAGGTTATTGCAAAAGAAAAACCCAAGAGTTGAAAAGAAATACAGCGCACATGGTCCTCCCACCTCTGCCACCCACCACACCTTGGGTGTGTGTGTTGTATACAACCAGGCAATAAAGCAAAATCAGAAATTTCAAATGGGAATAAATCGTTGATTGTTTTATTATATTTTTAACTTGATGAAGAACAGATCAAAACGGAGCAACTTATTCAAAAAGAGCAAAGTGCGTAACCCCGTAATAATTTAAAGGGCATATATAATCCTAGATAGTTAATGAAAATGTAAATATAACCCTTTCCAACAGATTTAAGTCGAAATTGGCTGAAAAGTCAATCTTATTCCAACCCTAAAAAAAGAAATGTTTTCCTAAGTCAATCAGATTTAAGTGCAAATATTTTCTTTTTTAATAAAAAAAAGAATATTAGTAAAGTTACTATTTCAATCCTAATGTTTTGTATTCTGGACCTCCATTTGTTTCCTTCTCTGCCTCTTCTCCATTCTTCACCGCCTCCTTCTCCGCCTATTTCTCCTATTCTTAACCAACTCTGCCTCCTTCTTAATCGATCCTCCCCCACCTTAATTTTTGCCGCCAGCCATCGTAGCGCCACCATCCATCACCCATCCCCCGCGCCACAATCGACGCCCGCCACCCATACACATCCGGCACCTTCAACCTCCGGTTTTCATCCTCCATCACCTTCGTAGCATGAGCTTTGAACGCCACCGTCGATAAACTATAATCTTGTCTCTTTTCCCGTCGCCGCCGATTATATGTTATCTTTGCCCACCGATAATCTGTAATCTTATTTATATATCTTGTTGATGTTGGTAATCTGTTCTTTGGTCTTATTGAAACGACAACGCGGGCTGAGATGAGTGGCGTGTTAGGGTTTTAGGGCGAAGATGATGGTGGTGCTGGAGAGGCGGGGTGGTGGCGCTAGTGTTTCGGCGGCACAATGACGGAAGAGGTGGAGGCACGGTGAGGTGGGTGGTTTGTGTTTTTAGGCGCGGCAGGGTGGGTGAGGGTGTTTCAGGCGAAGCAAACTGACGGCGGCGTGACGGTGTTGGAGCGGCGTCGACGATGTTGATGGAGCAGTGGCTGGACAAGGGGCATTTTTGTGTTTCAATTTTTTTTATTAGGTTGAAAGGGTATTTTGGTTATTTCTGGTCGGTCAATGGTCGGAAATGACCCGTCAATGTTGGAATATAGTGTTTAGGATTATATTTGCACTTATGTAATGTAGTTAGAATTGTTTTTGAACTAAAATTATCTCAATATTATATTTGCACTTTAGGGTTATATTTGTATATGAGTAATGATATTCTCGGTTAAACTTCATAGTGAAACATCAAGGTGAATGATGTGGCATTAGAAAAATGACTAATATATTCATTGTTAGTTACACTTTGTAACGAAAGATGATTAGTGATTTGATTTTTTCATTAATGTCACATTCTTCAGTTAAATGTTTCACTACGAATTTTCACTATCATTATTATTCATATATATCCCTATCAGCAATGTCAATATCTAACCAACTTGTTGGGCTCCATTCAGCATGTGATCTTGACGACTTCATAAGTAACCATTATGCACTGCCATCTCCTCTGTAACTTCGCAGTAAATTTTCCAACAACAATCTCAAATTTCAACTTAATGGCTACAGCTCACCACATATGATGCAAAAATGGAAGGATAATTTTTAAAATATTTTTTTTAGCTCTGTCAACTGATTGCTGCTGGCCGCAGTAATTTTACACTATGTAGTTCAACATGAAGTTTCGATAATGTTTAATTGAAGAAAAATAACACATGCAATGGTATCAAAAATATTTAGAAGATAAACAAAATCTCACTAAATGATACAAGTGAACTTAAAGAAAAGTGATTGAGATAGCTATCAAAGTAACAATACAGGAAGTGTAACACTCCTCTCCTCGGGAATTTGCACAAAATCATTTTCACAGTCTCTAAAAAAACATGTTTAACTATAAATATATGCAACTACATAAAATGTTAATATTTAGAAACTATAAGTTACGATGAATATAACATTATCTCATATAATAATATTATCGTCATATATCTCTTAACTATGGGATCAAGATTAGACAGTTTTAATTGTAAAATAATAAGTGTGCAGTTTCGATTAGCAAGGAAATAGAACAAGAATCTTGCACAAGTGTATGAGATAAAGTCCAACACTTGCCATTGAATTAGTTATTTAATTTTTGGAAAGTGAATAATAATTCGTGTAACATCCTTTAGAAAACTCTTAAATTACTCTAATTTCCATGGAGCTCTGATTACCTAACATAAAATTACTCTGATTAAGACCAATTAATCAAGAAAAATATGGTAAATTTCATAAAGTTAAAAAGAGTTGTGTACCAAAAGTTGGTTGGATTCTTGATGGTGGAAATGATTGCTGTGATTCTTACTACTCATAATCTCCATATTACTCTGCTCTCTCTCTCTCTCTCTCTCTCTACAGCTATCTCTATTGTACCACTTTCCCCATTGAAATTCTCGAGAGAGATCTTCACAGAGCATAGCCATGGCGTTTGCAGGCACAACCCAGAAATGCATGGCCTGCGAAAAGACGGTTTATTTGGTCGACAAGCTTACTGCTGACAATCGCATCTTCCACAAGGCCTGTTTCAGATGCCACCATTGCAAGGGCACTCTCAAGGTAACTTCCTCATGGAAACAGCATCTTTTACTTCGGTTCTGGAGTACTTAGGCTTCAGTTTTCGAGAAATTTGGTCACTATTTGTTCAGATCTTTCAATTTCTGTTTGTTTGTCTGTACTATGATTTGATGCTTGAGTTCTGATCCTTTCTGGATCTGTTGTACTAATTCTTGGATCAAATTTGCAGTTGGCCAATTACAACTCTTTTGAAGGAGTGCTTTATTGCAGGCCGCATTTTGATCAGCTTTTCAAGAGAACTGGAAGCCTGGATAAAAGTTTTGAAGGTAAGCTTATTGTTAAGAGACAAATTCATATAAGATCATTAGTCAACTTTACTTAGTTAAGAATTAGTTTTCTGATAGAAGTTCATCACTCTAAAAAGGTATATCAGTGTGCTTGCGCGATGTATATAAGATGATGGTTCACCTCTGCATAAAAGTATCTCTATGCTTTTGTGTTTAAAAATTGCTGATTACAGTTTATTTTGCAATTTCTTAGGGACACCAAAAGTTGCAAAACCAGAGAAACCTATTGACATTGAGGTATGTTGTGTATATATGATCAGATCAATGAAGAGAATTTTTATTCTTTTTGGTTTCAGTTTACCAGATTCAGAAAAGATTGATTTGTTTTGTATCTAATCCCACAGAAACCTCTGGCTAACAAAGTTTCAAGCATGTTTGGTGGAACAAGAGACAAATGTTTCGGGTGCACCAAGACTGTCTATCCAACAGAGAAGGTATGCAGCTTTTTGGAGTAAACCGTTTCACCAAGTTTAAGTGTCACTAAAAGTGTTGTCTAATACCTAAGAACGTAACACTTAAGCATAGAACTAGTAATGTTCTGCTGCTCTGGCCTTTTCTGTGTACAATGAATCCTTATTTTAGCTTTTGTGACAGTCTTAAGTGTTGTGTGTTTTAACAGGTGTCTGTGAATGGAACCTCGTACCACAAGAGCTGCTTCAAATGCAGCCATGGAGGATGCGTGATCAGCCCGTCCAACTACATTGCGCACGAAGGACGTCTGTACTGTAAACACCACCACATTCAACTCATTAAGGAGAAGGGCAACCTGAGCCAGCTCGAGGGCGAGAAGACTTCTGCAGGAGTTGCACAGGTTGCTTCAGAATGATAAGGTTTTGTGAAGTTTTGAATTTTTCGAAAATTCTTCCTGTACTCTGTTTCGTGCCATTAAGCATTACTGTAGTTCTTTCCTCCTGTATTCTAAAGAGTGGTCAGAAGAAAGTTGAGTCATTTATCAGTGTCTTTTTGTGAAAGTGATTCTGGGAGTTATTCATTTTGGCTTTTGGTTGCTAATCCTGGCTTGGATTTTCTGATCTCGTAAACACTGAAAGGGGTGCAGTTAATATCTAATGATTTTTGCAGTTTTGAGTTACGATTCGAGCTGTGTTTTGCTTGTAAACAAATTAAGTAGGTTTAAACCAGATTCTGCTTTCCCTCTAAAATACATTGTGCTTAACGTGTCATCATATAATCATGTGTATGAAAGCAATGTTGAGCTAATACAAATTGAACTAGAGCAAAGCATTTCAAGCTAATAAAATACAGTACTTTATTAAAAGTCACAAGAAACATTCTTCTTGGGATGAGTTTTGAAATAGGGTTCTTAACAAGGTTTTGGCATACATATGAAATAATGAAACCCAGCGAGATAAAGATGACACTTTTCTCTGTACAATGCAGACATATATTATTCAATTTTCTACTTCTATGCTGAACAACTGCTTGAAAATCGCATCGTATCTAAAAGGCAGCTACCATGAGCTACATGTTTCAGATCTATAATGTAATTGTTGCGAAGAAATCCGAACCCAAACGTACCATTCTTGTACTGCCAAATTCTCCCCTCAACCTGTCGGGGATTGATTAGGGTGCCTGGAAGTACCAAAGAATTGCTCGAGGTCATGCAAAGCATGCTTGTAATTGTATCGTATTCTGAACAGCGGGGAAGCTCCCGACAGTCATCAGCCTCTGAAGGCGGTCTCAAGTGCATTCGGGTCTCATATTCATATTTTTCGTGGGGAGGAAACGGGGGCTCGACGAATGCAGTGTTTGAAGTCCAAAATACCGGGTTGTAGCAACCTAAAGAGTCACCAACCCTACGGCAAGCGAGACCTCCTATGTCATCATAGGTTGTCAAATAAAACTCCAAACTCATATCATCCGAAATGCCCTGAAATTAAGGGAAAAGGAAGAAAGCTTCGTACCATTAGATTTAACTTTGCAACTATTATCAACCAATGAATCAAAACATAAACAGCTCGATTAACTGAGTACGATTGCAGCATAAAACAGATGATTTGAGAACCATCCTGTTACATGGGACGTGTCACTTAAAATGCCTCAAATTCTGTCATAAAGGATAAGTCTTTCTTGAAACCTTCCAATCAATGCCAATAAATATTCATATAAGGGGAATCAAAAACAGAGTAGAAGATCATCCTTGAGTCTGATACTGCTCAAACAACTTAATGAATGGCACTCCAGGTTGGATAAGGGCATGCTCTTTCATGCAAGGCAACATTTTCTTAAATTTCCCACCACATTTTCCCTAGCAACACACAATCATTACCAGGAACAATCCCTTATGAGATACATCAAATTACTTCTAATGTATCAAGTTGATAACCAAACAAAGGAAGTGAAGCATCAAGAAGTAGAACAGATAAGAGTGGAAACAAGAAGATGGTACACTAGGTTGAGTCCTTCTCATCAAATGACATGCAGCATTAAGCAAAGGAAGCATACCTATTGACACTACAGTTCAAGCTACCGAATCAAATGGAGTTCGGCAGAACCAAAATCGAATCAAATCATTATCCAAAACAAAATCATTCGACGAACCAGTCTCATAACACATTCAAGAAAGCACGGAAGTTGTACCTTCCATAAACCTTGGAGAGGTCGGGCAGGCGTGGGCGACCAGTTGAAAATCTTAACCAAATGCTCAGACTCCACCTTCCTCCTCCCCTGCCTCTCCTTCTCTCGCTTCCTCTGCCTTCTTGACAGCCCATTTCCACCGGGGCTGGTCCTATTCGCGAAATGCTGATAGATTTCTGACATTAACCTATCCGGAAAGCTACCCGGGGAACCTCCAATTATATCATCACCATCCTCCCCTCTCACATTACCCTTATTTGGGCTCGAGCTCGAACCCGAGTAAAAATTCAAACTTTCCTCAATCACAACATGGCTTTTCCCCATAAAACTCAAACTAACAGGAGTCAGATCATTCTCCAAAACCCCCAATTCGGCAGAATCAACTAAAATCTCAGAGAGCTCAATTTTGCCATCGGGATCAAGATAATTAACACATTCACCCTTGGTGCTCAAACTAACCCATAAAAAGGGCGTCTTTATTACCTCGTACGTTCCGGTCCGGGAGGGTAAAACCCTAGAGCCCATGATGTAAAACGGGCCCCACTCGAAGAAAACGAGGGAGGCTTCTCCGGTGCCGCTCAGGCGCCAGAATCCGATGAGGTTGTCGTATTCGTGGAGGGTCAAGTAGAGGTGCCGGTAGCAGATCTTTCCGTTGCCCCATTTGTTGATGCGGGTGTAGGACCCCCACTTGCGGTCGCACATGGAGAACCACAGCCTCGAGTCGTGGCGGCACAGAGAGAGGTAGCGTTTGGAGGTGGATGCGAACGTGGCGAGCTCCGATTGGTTGAGGAACGATAGGATGCAGAGCTGCACGTCTTCTGGGAAATCTGAGAAGGTCATTCCTGAATCAGTTGATTCCATTATGAGCACTATTTTCTCGTCCGTCGGAGCTGGAAAATCACGGAGGTGGCGGTGGCGGTAGATGGTTCTTTCCGATGATTTGAGATTTGCCCGTGCGTCTGGAGTTTCGAGACTTCGAGTTGTCGGAATTAACCGCTTCTATATTTGCATTTCTGTTTTAACCCCCTTTTTGGGGGCTGATTTTGAAATTGAGAAAGAATATGCCTCAATGGTGTCAAATTTGCGGGGAATCTTCTTTCGTTCTCAACTTAAACTTGTTCTTCAAAAAAAGAAACTTGAACTTGTCTTTTTCTCTTTAAATAGTCACCACAAACAGAGTTACGGTGACGCAGTTTTCGTGACATTTTAGAAATGTCACAATATTTCTACACACTTTGACAACGTAGCTAAAAAAAGATTTTAAAGTGTAATTTTCATTCATTTGTAAAAAGTGTTACAAAGTGCGAAATGATATCCCACTGAAGAACATGTTTTTTGCCAGCTAACTAATGAGGTTCAAAAAAATCTATTTTTAAATCTAGTGTAGTACTAAGGATTGATGATTTTCAACTTGACTAAATATATCATTAATTAATTAGGTCAAATTCAGATAGGTCATGGTTGTGATTCTTGACAACATTTAAAACAATGTGTGTATCACTTTTAATATGGTGGATTTGTGTGTCCTTTAATGATATTCGTAGACATGTTCAGAGAATAATGACTTTGGTGTGCTTCACCATGTAAACGAAGAGTAATGAATAAGTCTCCCTATATAGCCAATTTCCATTTGAGACTAGGATATACCATTTTAGTCACGTGTGATCCGTAGATATGGATATATCAAAGAATAAAAGTATTTCTGGTTATCGGTGATGTGGTGCTTGGAGTGTCTTCCGCGTGATCACATGTTTTACCAAGATCATTTCTTTTCCAAGTTAGATTTCACTTTTGTGGCGTAGGTGACAAATTGTTGTGGATGAAATTCATGATCTTCTCCCTATATAATTTTATTCCTATGGTGCCAAAGTTGTGATAGTAGCATGACAATAAATGCAATATTGTGGGCAATGGCGGATTTAGGGTGGGGGCACATGCCCCCACTGAACCGACCTTTAATACTTAATAGTCTTAAATTTTAATATATATTTTTAAAAATTTATTGTACATGCATTCCCAATTTTTATATGTGTATTTTCAGTAACAAGATGAATTTTTTTTATTAGTTTTACACTTTCACTTTATCTCTTTTAATTAACATTATAAATTTAGACTTGACAGTATTAATTTTTTCTCTTCATCTTCTAACAAAGGTACTAAACGATTTTTTGTTTGTTTATAAATATAAAAATTTGACAAGTTATCCTTCTATTCATTCATAAACAACAACAAAAATATTCACATGATTACTTGCCTTAAGAGTCCGTTTCCACCCTCCTTGTTTAAATGATTTTTTAAAAAATAATTTGCAAGAAAACTATTGATAGGAGGAATCTAATATATATTGCTTAATAATGTACTAATTATGTGCAATAGATTGAAACAATCCTATTTTAATCCATGATTGTCTTGATGCATTAATTAAAAAATATATTTTATTGAGTTTTTGAAAAAAGAGTTATCAAACGTTATCAGATAATGATTTTTTAAAAAGAAATATGGTAAATTTATTTTTAAATTATATTTTTTAGACTAAGATTAAAGTTTCATTAATATACTTTATTTTTAAGTTATATTTTATTTTCTAATATAGTTTTAACTAATATTAATGTGTCCCTACTGAATTTGTTTTCTAAATTTACCACTGATAGTGGGATTTCATATCTTAAATTAGCTCTTGAACCCAAAAGCTGCATTGTGTTGTTGGCATCTAAAGATCTTTTCATATAGATCAACCAAAATAACAAAAACGGTAATGTTGAAATAAACCAGTTATCCTTCTCTCTCAACTTCTTGAATCTCGCATCAAAACCCTAGATCTACTATTTGGTGAGGCCGGCGTCATCGCTCGTCTTCTCCCCCACACCCCTCCCTCCTTACAGGCATCCCTCTGGCGTATCAAAACGTCTTCGGTTAACAAGAAAAACTTTTCGCATCAAAATCCTCCACCCGCATCAATTAGATTCTGGTTAAGGCTGCTCAACGTGGCCTGTTGTAGCTACGACATCCACGTAGCGGTCGTGGCTGGGTTTTCACTGGAGCGCATCAATCTTCTGTAGCAAGTTTGGCAAGGTGACTCTTTTGGAAGGTTTTGTTAATCATGTGTTCATATTCAAAAGTTTTCATCAAGGAGAAGTTTCAACGATCGCGCGATTGAGTTGTTCATTTGTTAGTTATTCATGTGTTCATACCGTTTTTTAAAGTTAAGGTTACATATAATCAACCAAATTACATACAAACATCCTAAACGAACTACCACAATTGGACCTCCATCGACCACCTGCAAGTTGAGAAACTATAACGGAGACCACCTGCAAGTTGGGAAACTATAACGGAGACCACCAACACAATCTCACAGCGCTGGATCATCTCTATCAAGAAATTGATCTAAAATTTATAAGAA
>JAULKM010000002.1:13854569-13871743 GCA_032355605.1 Rubia tinctorum | reverse complement strand
CGCAATAACGATCAAAGTACAATCAACCAACCAAACTAACAAAGAAAATAAACAACACACCGATTTTACGTGGAAACTCAAATCGGGAGAAAACCATGGGAATCAAACGATTCCAATCCACTAGAAAATAGAAAGAGTCTTACAAAGTATATTCTTATCACTCAACATACAATGTCTCACAATTCGCTCAAACTATCTCTAATCTACCAAACCTTCAAACAAACTAACCAATCCCCTTCTTCACCATAGCTAAAGAGGAAGATCACTTAGACAAGTTTCCCCTCTCTAACTCTTTTTTTTAAGGTGGTGGGTACTACAATAGCACACCATGTCTATTTATACTAAATACACCCTTAAACCCTAGGTCTAATCTTATTGGGCCTAAACTCTTATAGCCCATCAAAACACTAAGTCAAATACTAAATCTATTTTGACTTTGAGGAGAAACCCAACACTGAGTCCCCAAATCAGTAGGAAAAACTTCGCGCATTTCATCCTCATCAAAGCCATCCACAACGTTATTGTGCCTCAACATCAACAACAGACTCTCAAACTCATCTTGCAAGTTCAGCAGCCCCTCATCAAGGAAACCATCGAACTTCATGGCATCAACCTCGGTCTCGTAAAGAGCCTTCAGAGTGATGATGGCCTCTCTCAGCCTATCCATCCTCTCCTGATCAGCAGGCTTCGTCCGGTTCAGAAACTTCGCCACTTCTTGCAGCTTCTGAATCGCCGGCTCACACTCCTGGCTGATCAAACAGATAGCCCCGTTTAAGCTATCCACGCAATCGACATACTTCACAAGCCTTATCAACCACTTCTCATGCACTTTTTCATTACATAGCTTTGCGGCAAGATGAAGGAGCTCTCGCTGGAGGGACTCCCAGAGCTTAAAGCTCTCGAGGAGGGAGAGAGCCGGAGAAATGGTGCGGTTTATCCGAGTGTCTAGATCTTTGTTGACAATGGAGAGTGTCTGTAAAGGGGCAACTTTCTTCGAAGCCATGGATAATGATTCATGCATCAGGGAAAGCTTCTTGCCCATTTCATCATGGCTCATTTCCACTCTGAGCGAGGTGTGCACGATCTTCTTCAGATCATTGCATGCTGCGGTTAGCTTGGAAAGGGTAGGATCATCCATTGGTCCAATCTATCGGATCAAATTTACGCGCTGATCGCACGAAAATATTAATGTTTGTGAAAGACAGTTGAAATGTCGATGTGAACTAAACAAATGAGATATACCAATATTCGTCTCGATCGGCCGGTTTTTGGTTTTGGATTTAGAGTAGAGGAGCCATTTGTGCTTCTTGGAATTGACCCCCTAGTCAATGAAGAACATATTAGTAAATTAGTGATATTTTAACATGGTTTTTAATATTTGATGAATTCCAATATGCCAAAGAGCTCCATTTGCGAGAGACAGAAGTGTGGTGTAACCTTAAATTTGACGATTCCTGGGATGAACTTGGGTTCTGTAGGAACTTGGGAATTTTCAAACTGCAATTTGGTTGCTGTCTCCCCACAAGACTCTTTCATTGGGTGGGATGTGAGTCATAGAACCCTTGGTGTAAGAATAAGACTAAATTTCATTTTGAGTCTGCAATATAAAAAAGTTGATCCTCCCGAGTATAGTGCTTTGTCTTTTTTCTTTCGGGAATCTTAAGCAAGTATGGTACCTTAAAGTGTTCTTTTTTATCATGATTTTTAATACTCCATCCGTCTAGAGAAATTGACACAATTTCTATTTTCGTTCATCTCATAGAAATTGGCACAATTCAATTCTTACTCAAAGTGGCAAAAAAATGAGCTAATACATTTACTATATTATCCCTCAAAATTGTGATTAAATCTACTAGTCAACTTTTCCATTACCAAAATATTATTCCTTTATTTCTCATCAACATTTCCACCTCATCTTGCATAAAATACCGATTCAAAAACACTTGTGTCATTTTCTCTGGGATGGAGGACGTATATGTAATAGAGATATAATTGATTTAAAATCAAAATAAGAAAGAAATATATTTTTTATTGGTTTTGTACATATCATGTTTCATATTTATTTAGGTCTTGTATACCTTTTGTACCACTATATATCAATACACACCGTCACGATTATTTTTGGATTTTACATTCTATCAATTTAGATGAAATTGATGATGCAGGACGTCTGACGAGGAGAATTGAGAATGAAATTGATCATCGCAAGCATTCTACAAGTTCAAGATCGTATATTTGACATACGGTGTATAAAAGACTATTACTCCTTCCGCTTCTCTATTAGTGGCACATCACTTTTGGGTGTTCGAATTTATGAGATGCTAAATGAGTGGATGAAATTGTATTGAAAGAAGGAAAAGTAACACGAGTGGATGTAAAACCTTAAACTTGTCATAATTAGAAAGTACCACTATAAAAAAATCCTAAATTAGAAGGTGTGCCACTAATAAAGAAACTGAGGGAGTATTAGTATTATAATACTCCCTCTGATTTCTTAAGATTATCTCCAAACAAAATGACACATTATTTAAGAAAAGCAAAATAAATTGTGGAGATTGTATTGGGAGAGTAAAAAGTAAATTGAGTGGATGAAAATAACCTAAATTTTGTCAAAATGAGAAGGACTTATTGTTAAAAAATCAAAAAAAGAAAAGAAAGAGAGACAATGTTAGGAAAACGGAAGGAGTATACTTTTTTTGAATTGTGGTGAGCTAATAAAGGTTTAGCACGGTTACACTGTGTTGGCAAATTCTTTGTGCCGTTTGAACTCGTTTTGGGTTTCAAAACGAAGTTTTAATATATATTTTTTGTTGTTATTTTTTATTGTTCGGTACTTCAATATACTCTTTTCATTTCGCGAGTATTGTCATATTTATTTTTTCACGGCTTTCAATTGTCATGTTTGACCGTCAATATTTCTAACCACATATAACAATTTTGCATAAAAAATTATATGTAGAAAATAGATTTAAAAATGAATCTAACATTATATCACATGATAATTATATTAAAAATATACTTATTATGCCAATACTCGTGGGATAGGGGGAGTAGTATTTAAAAACATTTTGTATTGCTGGATATATTAGATTTCATTCTACAATATCTCGAGATTATTCTCTTCCAGTGAATTCCAAACTTTAAACCCTAAGATTTGTACTTACGAACCCTTTGATTGTTCTTACAGATTTGTGCTTATGGATCTTTCCAGTTTTCCAACTGCATCAATTGAAATAGTTTTGATGGGGATAAGACGGATATGGAGATGAAAATGATATTCACCATTGATAGTGCGTCGAATGTGTATACTAGTTTCTTGGAGATGCAAGCATGCGAGCGTTAAACAAAAGAAGAGGGGAAGGTGAAAAGGGAAAGTTTTTATATTTTTAGGCAATTCTGATTCTAAGGTCAGATCAAAGAGAAAACATAGTCTAATTTTACTAAAATTCGGTCAGCAAGTTCAGGACTCACAAGACTTCAACTAGGAAGGTTGGATCATAAGTTTATGCTTTGTTTTGAAAGATAGTGCAGATCGAGTGGTAGCCACATTTGTGGTGATATCTTACACATTTATTCCTTTTATTGTTTAGTTCTTATGTATGCAGTATGATGCATATGGTGGTATGTAACCCTTTATAGACCAGTTTTTGGTTTGCTTTGAACCCATCAATAACCCTAAATTATTCTGAAAGTGTCGAAACAATTTCGATTTTCGAAAGTGGTCAAGCAACCTTAAATGTCGGTGATCTTGCATGGGTGTTTGGGATTTAAGCTGGTCCCCAACACACTATGCACCATAACCATCAGGTATTGAAGGAAGGATTTGTGATGGTATATGATAAATGCATCTTCTTCTTCCCAAATGATGGAGATGGAATAATAATGGAGTGGAGAGTTGAGAAGCTACACGAATGGCACAATGATAGAACACTAGTGGTTTGATTGAGCAGTGAATGACAAAGTGACCACTCCAACATCGCCCACGTCCCAGACACCGCACCGCCGCTTCTGGATCTTGCATGACTCTCCATTCCCATTTCTTCCACACAAAATTCATGTCCCGAAAATTTCCTTCTTTTTTTTAATAAAAAAAATCCTTTGGCTTGGACCTGTGATTTTGGGGTTTAAATCCTCTTCTTTTCTTAATAGAAACATGAATGAATTCTAAGATTAAAATCATACTTTATGAAGAAAAATCTAAAAGGATGATTAACTCATACCTTGGAAGGAAATTATTCTTCGAATTTTGGGATTTAAATCTTCTTTTCTTTCAAAAACGATTTAAGCTTTCTGGGATTTAAATAATTTTTTAACAAAAAAAATCTACAGGTTTGATTTTCAGAAAATATAAATGATTTCGGATTTTTTTTGAATTTTTTTTTCTAATTACGATAAGGCAAAGTCTTGGGAAAGACCATCTTTCCCTAATCCTATGGAAAGACGGGGTTTAATTATAATAATAAAAGGTAAAAGGTCTTAGTTGCAATATTAAAATTTTATTATCCAACGTGTAGTATAGAATTTATAACTTGATTCATCAATCCGAAAATTTTATCTTGCTTTCTTATAATTTGCACTTTAAATTTTGGGTTTTCCATAATTTATGAAAAGACCTTTCAAGAGACGAACTCATTAAAAGCAAAGTCTTGGGAAAATCGTCTTTCCATAAGTTTATGGAAAGAAGAGGTTTAATTAGAATAATAAAAGGTAAAAGGTCTTAGTTGCAATATTAAAAATTTATTATGCAATATGTAGTAGTCATAAAGTTTATAACCCGATTCATGCAACCCAAAATTTTTATCTTCATTTCTTCTAATTTACACTTTAAACCTTAGTTTTTCCATGACTTATGGAAAGACCGTCTTTCAAGAGACGGACTCTAAATTAAATTAGTTTTATTGTGGTTAGAAATAATACGAGGATGCACGTTATAATTAAATTTGTTGGGATAAATTTTCTTGCCATTAATTAAAAAATTAGAGACGGTCTCCTGTGAGGAAATCTAAATTTTAGTCAGAGAACTTTATGCAATTCTAGATATATTTTAGTTCCACGGACCTATCTCTAATAATTTTACAGGGACATATTGCGAATATTTTTTCTGGGACTTTTTTGTCCAATTTTTCCCTATCATTTTCCCGCGCATTTGCAATCTGCAAAAAAAATCAATAAAATATTTTTAAAATGCAAATAATTAATATGATCATCGAACTGAAAATTATAAACATCAGCAAAAATAACACAATGTCAACGAAAAATCATAAAATATCAACTAAAAAATTAGAGAGATAAAATATAAAATAAAGCAACAAAAAAATATTGTAAAAATCAAATAAAAATCGACAAAAATTTGAAAAAAATGTCGACTACAACTAGCAAAAATCAACTTAAAATCATAAACATATCAACAAACCTTCAATTATAAAAAAAGAGTTAAAAACTACTAATATCAACCAAAGGCTAAAAACATCAATTCCTATCACCTAAACTTCACCCGGGAAATGAAAAATGTCAATATAAGAAAAAAACACTATAAAAAATCAACATATGTCACCCAAAACTACAAACATCAACTCATATCACCTAAAACTCACCGAGAAAATGAAAATTATCAACATGAGAGGAAAAAAGCAAAAAAAATAGCAGCCAATATAACCCAAAAAACTACAGAACATCGACTCATGTCAACTACAACTCACCCGAAAAATGAAAAATATCAACATCAGAAAAAAATTAAAAACATCAACAAAAACCTACGATATCTCAAGAGTATAAACTATTCACTCAAAACATCATAAAACGTCAACAATTTTTTTTAAAAAAACTACAAATATCACTCAAAAGCTACGAACATCAACTTCTAATACTTGAACCTCATCCGGAAAATGAAAATCATCAACATAAGAAAAAAATACTATAAACATTAACTCCTATTACCATAACCTCAATCGTGAAATGAAAACATGAACATGAGATTTTTTTAAAAAAAAACTACAAAAATCAATCCATATCACCCAAAACCTACAAACATCAACTCATAACACCTGAACCTAATCGGAAAAATGAAAAACATCAACATAAGAAAAAAAACACTACAAACATCAACCCCTATTACTAAAACTTCGGCCGAAAAATGAAAAATATCAACATAAGAAAATTTTAAAAAACTACAAATGTCAATCCATATAACTCAAAAAAATCAACTCAAATCAATTATACCTCAACCGAATAATGAAAAACATCAACCAAAAAGTCATAGTACCTCAAAATATAAATTCTTCAAAAAAAAACATAGTGAGATTTGAACCTAGGCCTCTAATCTCAAAGACTAGAGCAATAACCACTACACCAAAGACTCATTATTGAACATACAGTCAATCAAATAATATTAAATCTCAATATGTGCATTAAAAATATAAAATCTTCAAAATAAATACCACAGTGAGATTCGAACCAATGACCTCTAATCTCAACAACTAGAGTACTAACCACTAGACCAAAGAACATTTAATGATCTATACTCAATCAATTAAATATAAATCATCAGTCAACTCTTTCAAAAAAAAATACAAAACCTCACCTCACACATGAAGAACCTCGATCGCTGTCCTCCGCATGTCCGCCACCGAATCAGTAATCTTGCGTGTGCAAACACGCGTGAGCCTTCTTCTTCATGTGGCGTGTGGATGTCACATGCAGCAGACGTTCACCTGCAACTACGACCGTGCAACCGCAAGCGGGAACGACTTCGTCACAGCGCCACTTGCAGAGGAGCATCGTCGTGCAGAGCAGCGTCATCGTTGCCATCACCGTGAGAGGAGTATCACTGCCACCATCGCCGTGCAGAGGAGCACCACCGCCAGAGATCTGTGGAACCTAGGGTTTCGCGATCTCATAACCTGGGGTTTCGCGGCAGCAGCAGCGAGATACCGGTGAAGGCGAGGTTTTCGTTGTGATTTTGGTGAGATTACGGCGGAGGCAGCGTTATCCGGTGGATATCCGGCGGAAAATCGACGGAAACCGTCAGTCGGTGGCAATTTTTTATCGGCGATCAGAGAGAAGAAAAAAATGTAAAATCTTATTTTTTTGTGATATATATATAACATTTTTATAATTTCTCAATACATCCCTACATTTTTCAGCATATTTTGAAGGGAAAAAACCCATTCCAAATGAAATTTCTTATAATTGCATAATAATCTCTACCTTAAAGTTTAGGCTGGTTAAATAAGACTTTGTGAAAATGTTATGTAGGGAATAAATAAGCCGATATTTGTTCTTCATTAGAAGAGTGTAATTTTATATTATTTTAGGGCAAATTTAAATACAAATTAAAAATTTCTAAATGCAGCTAAATTTAATGAAAGATTTACTATATTATCCCTATAACCTACATTTAGGAGTTTTGGACCTACATTTAGGAAATATTTTCAACAGTTCAATTTTAGTGCTAAAAAATTTTTAATTCTTAAAATATTCCCTATAATCTCAATAAACTTTATCAACTACCTCATAATATTATTCACCTTTTAATTCAAGAACAGGTCTTCCATGAAGCAAGTTCTGGACACTGCTCGACTGCTATTATAGCAACATTTCTTCATACATGTTTGTTGCAGTACAATAAATAAATAAGTTGTATTGTTTGAATATAATAAACATTTCTTTAAACCTGTTTCTTCAATAGCTTTGTATTATTTATTTGGCGGTACATAATTTCGTATTCTTGCTTGTTGTAATTTTGTTTGGAAAAATCCCCAATTTCACTTTTATCATACTTTTGTTTGCGACTTGAAAATAATTTAAACTTTCATTATTTATAGTTAAATAAATAATAACAATTAAAAGAAAATTAAAAAATATTTTCAAACTACATGGTTATATATATGTATGTATATTTATACTCCAAAAATTATGAATATTAGTCTATTTAATATTAGAATTATTTCTTTCAAATTCTAAAAAATAATAATGAATTTATAAGCTATAAGTTATAAAATAATTGAGTGATGTATTTTAATAATCATGACAAATCAATGTGTTGATTACTAAATATATTCATTTATATTTAATAATATATTAATAATAATAATGCATATATTATAGATTGAGAAAAATAAAAATTAATTTCAATATAAATGAACTCGTTCATTTTGTTTTTTTACTTTCTCAATAAAAGTAAAAAAAAATCTTAAATCAATGTCTTTTTAATAATTAGTTAAATAATTATAATAACAAATTTATTTCTAGAATATAATCAATTTTATTTTAAACATGAATTAAAAATAATTTAGTGCCGATTAGTGTTATACTCGAATTTATGAAAACTATGTTATTGAACCAATTTAATTCTTTATCCTCCATCATTAATCTTGTCAAATAATTAAATGCATTTAAAAAATAATTAAATGTATGAATATAATATTTATTGAGATCAAATATAATATTAAAATACAAATATATGTAATGACAAGAAATTAGTCATTTTCTTCTCTATAGATCCATTTCAATTAAAGATAAGTTACATGATGACAAATTTCATCTCAACAAAAACAAGGAAAACACATAAAATTCGATAAATTAAAGAATTAAAGACATAATCGAAGATAACCGTAAAAAAGTATTGGGGATAAGAAATTATATTTGTACTGAAAAGTGAAAGAGTTTATATTTGGCGGTTTTGAGCATATACACATCATCCATTTGAAAGTTGGATTGGAGAAGGATTCCAAAAGAGAGACGCCGTCAAAATATTTAATATTACGTCAGACTAAAGGTGAATCGAAGTTCCAATCAAATGTTACCATTTGTACTCGATAAACAAGGAAGACTCCCTCGCGCATTGGGAACGCTCACATCAAAAACCAAGTTTTTAACCTCTTTGAAAACGTCCACAACAACAAAGCATACTACAAAACAGAATCTTGAGCTTTATTATCACACACATATATATCCTTTCTAATCACCTCAGTATTTCAAACCTCCCTTATTTATCACATTCCGTACTCTAGACATGTTGTTAACAGTGAAAAAATGATAGAAATTAATATTTAATATAATCCTAACCCAACTCCTTCTTCAACAGGATTTTTAAGTTAAATAAAATTTTAAAGTGTTTGTATAATTATAATGTTTATTGTGGAATAATCTTGAATAATGATGGTTAATGAGAACTGAAATTAAATAATTAAAATTTAACTAAGATTCAAACTAATTAAGGGTAATATTGTAAATCTTCATTAAGTTTAACTGCATTTAGGAATTCTTAACCTGTATTTAGATTTTGTGTTATTTGTCTTTGCATATGCATATGGAAAAACGGGGTTGAATTAAAATTATAGAAAGGTAAACGGTTTTAGTTGTAATATTAAAATTTTATTATGTAACATGTAGGAGTGATAAGTTTATGACCCGATTAATACAACTCGAAAATTTTATTATGATTTTTTCGAATTTGCAGTTTAAACTTTAGTATTTCCATAACTTATGGAAAAACCGTTTTTCAAGAAACAGATTTTTTTATCATTATCATAACTTTGAGGGTGGGGAAGATTGAAAGTATAATTAACTAAAAGACTAAATTGTTTATTTGGGCCCCAACATATAATTGAATACCATCTTTTGGTCCCCGGTGCTAATACCGCGTACATTCGGCATCCAACATATTCAAAATGATTTGTTTGGTCCCCAAGGTGATTTTCAAGTTGGTTTTGGGTAGACTAAATTATTATTTTTTATCCTTAACATATGATTTTATGTCATCTTTTGGTCCCCAAGCCCACTTTGAAAACCAGTCGGGGGTCCAAACAAATTATTTTCAAAATGTTAAGGGCCGAATATGAGCAGTATTGGGAGTGGAGATCAAACAAGGTATTCAAATATATGTTGGGGCCCAAATAAACAATTTAGTCTAACTAAAATTGTTAAACTGTTTTTCTATTTCCTATTTTTGGGTTTTGATTGGTTTCCCGACAAGTTTGGGTTTGGATTAAAATAAGATGGTGTATTGGAGTTCAAATCTTTCTTGACGAGCTTCATCACTGTACGGCGGCAAAAAGAAAGTTGAAGAAACAAAGGCACAGGTTGAAGAAGGATGGTTGCAATGGCATTTTAGACATTTCCAGGTACTAAAATTAAAATTCATCTCTTTCTCTTTTCGCATAAAAGGCGGAAACGAGGTGGTAGTTTATTCGAATTTAATTTAATGTAGTTCAAATTAATCTTATTATGATTAGAATTAATATGAGAATACACCCAGTAGTAAAATTCGTTGAGATAAATATTTCCTTCGATGGCATTACTAAAATATAAAATGTTATGTAGTGAATAAATAAACCTATTTTTCAACTTCATTAGAAGAGTCTTATTTTGTATCATTTATAATTATCATGAATGTGAGAGAGGAGTATATTTATATTGAAAACAGGGAAATATACAAATATAATCCCATATAATTAAGAAAGTGCAGATATAATTTTGAGATAATATTTAGTGTAAAAACAACCCTAATTAGTTGATGAAAATGCAAATATAACCCTCTGGTGAGATATCTGGTGGTGACCGTGTTTTTTCCCGCGTCGACCCCTCCAAAATGACAAAAATGCCCTCGGACCAAAACCTGAATTTGGGTGGACAATTATACTCTTACCCACCACCGGACCGCCGTCACACCACCGTCGAACCTCCGTCGGGTTATATCAGCACATTCCTAAAACTTATAGGGTTATATCAGCACATTCATAAAAAAAATGTAGGGTTATATTAGCACATATTATAAATGCAAAACCCAACAACATTAAAAATCCTAGGTTCGAGAACACAACAAAATAAAAACTACAAACACACCAAAATTCATCCAATCATCAATTCAGACTAAACTCAACAAAATAAACAAAAATATCATCAAAATCCTTATATTCAAAACCATATATACCACATATCTCTATTCATGTGAAGAGAATAAAAAAAACCACACAATCAAACTCAATATCGCATTAATCTAGTGAATTAAGGGGTATTTCAGATGAAGATACCACTTTGAAAGGTTCTCGCACATCCACTTCAATGTATGTTGCGTCGACCTCACCAAAGCTCTTTCTTCACCACTAGAATCACATTCTAGAACGTCGACATTCGGTAGAAGAAGTTGAAATGGCGGTTGCATGCGGTCATCGATCGGCGTTGATTTTGTACTAGTATATGACTCTGTGTTTTTATAGTATGTGCTGATATAACCCTACATGTTTTTACAAATGTGCTGATATAACCATATAAGTTTTAGGAATGTTCTGATATAACCTATTAGTTTTCATAATGTGCTGATATAACCCTACATGGTCCGGCGGTTGTCTGGTGGTGGTCCGACGTTGGTCCGGCGATGGTAAGGGCAATAATGTCACTTCCTTTTTTAGAAGGGAAAAATGTATTTTCATGAAATTCCGACTAAAAGTTACCGGAAAGGGTTATAATTTCACTTTCACTTATTATCTAGAGTTATATTTGCACTTTCAATTATCATAAGGTTATATTTGCACTTATTTGAATTATATATGGTTATATATGCACTTTTCTCTTGAAAATATATAGGGATATATATCAATACCTACTTGAGTAAGTGTCAATATTACTTTCAAATAATTTTTAGTACAAAAACAACCCTAACTAATTAACATAAGTGTCAATATAACCCTAACACACTATTTCCGGTGTTGACCAACATTGACCATGCATAAAAATGACTAAAATGCCTATAACCTAAAACCTATAAGTGTTAGGACAATTTTACCCTTAGACCACCACCACTTCCACCTCTGTCGCAGCCACCACTACCTTCCACCCCATCGCCGCCCCCATTACCTTTCACCCTGCCACCACCACCACCCCCTCTAGCCAACCATGTCGCCAATATCGCCACCACCACTCTTCTAGATCCTAAACCCTAGCCACCTGTTGCCACTAGCCCCGCCACTTGACACCCAGGGCCTCGCACCGAAACCCTACCGGTGTAACCCAACCTTTATTTCCACCATTAGCCCTGCCACCGAAGTCTACCCAGCCACGACCCCACCCTAGCCCACCCTGCGACGCCACCCACATGACGTGATGCAACGCGAACCTAGCCCAGATGGCGGAGGAAATCAAATAATGGCGTAGAAGAGAAGGAAAATGACAGAGTAATGGCGGAGAAACGAGGGGGAAACGACATAGTAATAAGGAGAAGAATGACGTCGTTGAAGAGGAGCAATGGCGGAGAAGAGAAGAAAAGGAGAAATATTAGGGTTAATCGCATTACAGTCATTTCACAATTTTTAAAATTTGTTTTAAATAATCAAGAGGGGTAAAACAGTCACTACACATAATTCCAGCCAAAAGTTGACGGAGAGGGTTATATTAGCACTTTTGAACACTGTGATGTTATATTGACACTTTTATCAATTGGGTAGGGTTTTAAAGACACTTTTCTCAAATATATCCCCTATGTCCCACTAATAACTTTATACTTTCATTTTTTGTTCATTCCACTAATAACTTCTTATTTTTAATCTTTCTGTATTTAGTTATAAATATGTGGTCATAACTATTCCTTTCATTTGATTTATGTGGGTTCAATGTTATCACTCATCAAAAAGATATCACATAAACTTGTTTAAAGTTTGTACAAAAAATAATTTGAAATTTTAAAGTGGGGCGGATGGAGTATTAGCTAAAAATGAATGAATAGCTTTTAATTGTATTTTGTGGTGGGGTTGTTAGGAAGAAGGAATTATGGAAGTAATTTGATAGAGAAATAACGGGAAATAATTGTGGAGCACATGGGTTCAAACAGCGCACGTGTGGCGCTAATTGACTAATCCGAGTAGGATGTTGGTCCACGTTTCAGTGTCCACGTGACCTTTTGACATATACTCCGTACTAATCACACACTTATTTAATGCCGCCCTGTATAGCTATGCTACTAGTATTTTAAAATCCAAATTTATAAATACTCCCTTCCTATATTAACCCGTGCATAATTTTTTTCACGATTTTTAAAAAAATATTTGACCGTTAATATATATATACTACGTATAATATCGACAAATAAAAAGTTGATATTTGGAAACTACTTACGACGAATCTAACAATATCACATAAAATAACAATATTATTTATATATTTATTTAAATATGTGGTCAAAGTTTGAAATTGTTGACTGTCAAATAGTAAGTGTGCAGTTTAATTTGAGACGGGGAGTAACAAAACCCTTTTATCCCAAGATATGAACCATTAAATGAATCATCAAATTTGCTTCAAGTAAGCATGATACACTTGTATCATATACTCCTTGTATTCCATTTATTTCATAATACACTTTTAAGTGCGTTTTAGTTCATGAAAGTAGATTAAGATATAGATATTAACAATTAAGTACTGTTTTTGTGAATACCAGTATGGGATATAATCTTGAAATTAGACAAAGATAGAATGTCTGTGATTCCTGTCTTGATCATTCATTTGTGATATCATATGAATAGATTACTGCATGAAGAAACTCATAATCTGAATCTAATTCACTTTGTCCAACATTCATTACAACAGTTCAAAATTATCAAGAGGGGCAAATCTCAAAAAGCCATCAATATAAAAAACGGATTTATAAAGACAAAAAGACGCAACATATTTCGAATACTAACCCCTTAGGAATTATATTTTGATGCAGTCAGTGCTTAATTCAAAGTGTATTTGTTTAGGTTGGTATATCACAACAATGGATAAAAGATGAGTACATGGAGAATCAATACGACTTGGACAAATATATACGGTGAAAATTGCAAAAGCAAATGCTCTCACATTTGTTGCGAGTAGTTGTATTCAAAATCAACCCTAATCCAGAGGAGGAACTGAGAGGGGGTCGAGCCAGTGCATTCGTTTCGACTCAGTTCTGACAATTAAGGGAGTTTTTGTTTCCTCTGAAAGTTCCGCCCCCCTGAAAGTTTTTGCTCCGCCCCTGATCTTCCCAGAATTTTGGGGAAAATGACCTTTTATTTTGTATCAGTATGATTCATCCCCTCAAATATGATTTTGGTTTTGTCACTGCCCTAATTGTGTGAGTGAAAAGTTTAGAGTTGGTTTCCCTTGAGGGTTGTATGGCCAAAAACGGAACGGGGTCACAAAAATTGGCTGTCATCTTACACAACGGTACGTATGTTCATGTTGATGTTAGGTCCACTCATCACCATTAATCCTCAGATGGCCTGCTCGCTACTTACTCTAGCCATTTCTGCATTATTGAACCCACCTTCACATGCTACGCGCCACCTATCATAACATGTACATGCCGACGCACCCCAGTACGCTTTCTAATTCACATGAATCAATACCATTGTCACCCACTGTAAACTGATGTACTTCTTGTGATCCTCTGTGACTATCCATCTTTGAAATATGATCATTGAAAATCGTGAAAATGTAAATAGACCAAAACTTGTAGGACGGTGGGAGTACATCCTTGTTATGTATAACCGTGCACTACCCTGGTTCAACCGAAACTGCACACTTTTTTATCAACTTTCTCAAACCATGTTTATTCACACATAACTTTAGTTACTTAAACTATCGATGTACTAAAATTTAATATTTAGAAAATACATAATGCAGGAAATCTAACGGGATGTCACATGTTGATATTGATGTTTAGATACTAATTAAAATTTAAGGTCAAACATGTCTTAAAAAAATTGATCAAATAGTGTACAGATTCGGCTGAGACGATTTTATATATTAAGGTCAATGAGATCTCCAATGATACGGTGGTTTTCACTTTATATGATATTACAACCAGTGGCAGAATCAGGATTTTGTGTAACGAGGTCTGAAAAGGAGAGGCAAATTATTGTTTTTTACAACACAAGGAAAGGCAAACAATTTTGTTGATTTTCGGGAATTCCAATTAGAGAGGAAGGGTTTTCTCTGATTTGGAGTTTCTAATTGGACCAATTGGATTTCATCCCAATTGGCATATTTCCTTTTTTTTGCCTATACTGCGTCGTTTTGTTAAATAAGGGGGAAAAACATATAGCAGGTCGTCTTCTTCAAACTCTCGCCAGAATGGAGGCGGTGCAACCATTCAAGGGGGGCGGAATCCATGGATTCCGGTGGCGCCCGACCCTAAATTCCGGACCACCGGACGCTAGGGATGGCACAAACACCCCCCATTCCGCCCCTGATTACAACAGCTTATAAATTCTATCAGACACGTACTTCAAAATTCTAATGTATAACCTTGGTTAATTACTACTCATATCAACCATTCAATTTTAGAATGAAGATGTTATGCATTGGGCATGTTTTGTTTATATGCTTGTGTACACGTGATCCCACTTAACTACTCCAATAGATCCATGTTCTTATTTAGAAATACGTGAATGCTACTTAAGTTAGAATTGTCACACTAATTTGCTGAAGGGACGTTTTCTCGTGTTACAATTATAAGGCATGGAGATTCGACTTAAGATAATAGGGCCAAATTCATCAATTTTATAACCACACCATGCCAATTCATGCAAAAAGGAGGGGACCATGATCAAAATGCTAATAATACTTACATAAATAAATAAAAGGTTGCTCTCTGTAACTGCCCATATTGCAATTCCAACGTCAAATTAAAGTTTTACTCGTTTGGTAGCGAGCCCGTCTGTTTCATCCTCGTAAGCTTTTGCAGCACTGATCGTTTAACACCTTCACTGGGTGTTTTATTGATCAATGTACCATGGAAAGTTGAATTTCTTGTGGTGCTCTGTCAAATGTACTCCCTCCGTCCCAGAGAAAATGACACACTTTTTGGTCAACTTTCTCAGACCATGTTTGACCATAAATTTTAATTAGTAACAAGAATCTAATATCATCATGTGACATATTGTTAGACTCCTATGTCAACGTAGTTTCTAAATATCAAATTTTAATGTACCATTAATATCCGTAATTAAAGTTATTGATGGTCAAACATGGTCTGAGAAAGTTGACCAAAAAGTGTGTCATTTTCTCTAGGACGGAGATGGTGTTAATGGATTTGCACGAAATAAGAATGTTTGTCTCGAGATGTAATGAATTTGCTAACAAAAGGTGAAACAGATAGATGTGTCATCAAACCGCGACCTTGTACTCGATCATACTCTATTTCAACCGTTTAAACACTGATTCAGTCTCTCTATTTGCATTAGTAGAAAACGAGATATTATTGGTTCCAAAATGATGGAATATTGCCCAAAATCGCCATCCATCACCAATTCTGACATTAGAACGGTTCTCACGAGCCATTAACGACGATTTTTGCTTCAACTGGCATGCATCCTCACAGTCGCCACAAATCCTTACCTTCGTAGTTTCTTCTTCTCGCTCTTCTTACAGTCCTGCCCCTGCCCCGTCCCTCCTAGCCCAGCACCGCCCCAGCCCCGCCCTGCCCAGCTCCGTCCCTCCTCAAATTTCTTTCTAGTTCCGCCACTGTGTATGGGTGTAGAGGTGGTGGTGGTGTTGATTGAAGAACTATCATAATCTTTCGCTAGTCGAAGCCCCAGTGTCTTTCTTTTCTTTCAGAATCTACCACTAGCACTGTAGTTGAAAAATCATTGCGCGCTATTGAACCATGCACGACGTCAACCGTTAAAAGCTCACAATATATGCCGTTGATGGCTATGTTCTCCACTTGTGCTTCAAAGGATGGTGATTCTTGTTATGCTCCTCTAATGGGGATTGCATGTGGTTTGCATAGTTTGATTGACAACCTAAAACAAGAAACAGGTTGTGGTGAAAATTTGTACTTGGAAGTATGAATAATGGGAAGGAATCAAAGGGCTGGAGTTGGAGCAGTACAAGAAAGCCAGCAAAAGGGCATGTGCCATTGGGATTAAGGGCTGGGCTGGGGGACGGGACCAGCTGAGTCATAAGGGGGTACCCTACAACTAAACGCCCCCCATATATGAAGCACTGAACAAGAGAGTTGCATCCACACAATACTGCCAAACAAATCTTCAGCGCTGTGTTTCTCTCACTCTGACGACACTGGATGGTGAGCTGTAGTAATTTCTTATGATAATATAATAACCTAGTCCTTTTCAAAGTTGCAGACTTTTGTGATAAAAAAGGGGAATGCCTCTTCTTTGTTTGTCTTAATTACAAAGGATAAGGGTAACACCCCA
>JAULKM010000002.1:13837158-13849950 GCA_032355605.1 Rubia tinctorum | reverse complement strand
GGATAGAGTACAGTACTAAAATTTCTCATACTTTGAGACGGTATTTCTCTTAGATTCGAGAATATTAAGGTTGTTTTCTTTTCAATTTTGATCTAAATGAAATTGTGAACTTCACACATGGTAAAAAGAGAAAGCAAGGCTCGTGGATGTCACTTGCAAAAGTTGTGAGGTTTGGTAATTTATCGAAGTGAACACTTTCTTAATCTTGAAAAATAGCACGAATATCGTGTGATTTGATGACATGTGAAAATCAAATCAAATCAAATCAAAGTAGTTTGTTTTGTTTTGGCTATCGTGATTTGAAGCATCACACAAAATTTATGTTTGATTTTGGTTCTTCGCGAAGATAAGATTGAGCACTAGAGGATAAAATTGAACAGCTAGTAGCATAGTTTGGATAAACGACAGCACAAGTTACAAATGGAGGAATGAATGATCAAGTAAACAAGCCAAAGATTTGACTTTGTGGTTTACGATCCTATTTTTTTAAAAGCTTTGTACAAGGAGGGCATCCTCAATCCGTAGCAGCAGAATTGACCACTTTATTTTTTCAAAATCAAATTTCATAAACTTTGACCATAAATATATATTAATCTATATATAATAAAAATATCTTGTGAGATTTTGTTAGATTCATCTTAATATCTATTTTCTAAATATTAATTTTTATGCAAAATTGGTATATGTAGCTAGATATATTGACGTTTAAAACTGATTATTGAACTCCGTAAAAAAAGTAAAGTGGTCAATTTTGTTGGAACAGAATATAGTTTTTTTACACTTGTAGTTACAGGATTGTTACATCTCATTACTAAAATATATTTTTTAACTAAATCGGTGGAATTACTTTTTGACCCGTTAATTTAGGTAGGTTAATGTGACAGTGTGTGTGAGTTGAAAAAAGAAGGGTATTTACATCCGCTGAGGTTGAGCATATGAGTTGAAAATGATTATATATATATATATATATATATATATATATATAAAATATTATTCTGCTTATGAAAGGAAAGTTTGGGTATTTCATTACTTAACAGAAACTTTAGTTTTAATTTCCCTGACCATTTTAAATTAGGGAAAATAGATAGATTAACGGTTAGATCAATAATGAAAAATCTTATTTAAACATTTTTTTAGGTCGAATTATAATTATTTTTACATTACGATATATTTTAAAAGTTCTTTAAAGATTAAAAAAACTTGTTGCAACAAATAAAAATAAACATCTAATCACCTCATTAACTACATCAGTTATAAAATAATTTTATTTAACCCGGTCTAAAATCTGTGTTTTAATTAATGATAAAAGAAGTGATCCAAAATTCTAGTAAAACATCATTAGAAGAACAGAAGAAAAAAAATACTCACCTTGTTTATCAATTATTGACACTCTTTCTTTTTTAGGTTATTTATTTTATATTGACACATTTTTCATTTTTTGTAATATTCATTCAATTTCATCTGCTCATTCTACTTTTTACATTCTACATTCAATTTCATCCACCCATTTTCTTCACCAAAATTTAAGTACATAAACCTATGATGCAAACGGAGTGAGCACGCAATTATCCGTGAGATTAAAACTAAAGGTAGCACTTAGCAACAATAATATAAACAGAAAGGCTAATAAAGTAGTTAGGGGATACATCTGTCCCGTCTGTCATCCATCCATCGCCCAACGTAAACAATTCAACTCAACTTTTGTTTTTGTTTCGTTGTTGGTAAACATTACCCGTATATCTATTTGTGACACACTTACCTAATTAGAATATTTCTTTTTAATTAGCACACTTTCTATTTTTTAAATATTTTTTCAATTCCGTTCACTCATTCTACTTTTTTACTTTCTATATTCTATTGCATTCACTCATTTTCTTCACATAAATTCGACTATCTAAACCCATGGTACCATTAATAGATAAACAGAAGGACTACAATTCATAATTCATTCAAATATTCCCATCCCCTTTGAATATATTTAATAATCAAAACTAATACTCCCTCTAGTTCTTAAATATTGGCACCAAGCCAATGAATACATTTTTAAAAAAAAAGTAAAATGACTGGAGAATATTGTATGGGAATGGTACAAAGTAAATTGAATGGATGAAATTAATCTTAATTTTGCCAAAAAGAAAAGAATGTCAATATTTAAAAACCAGAGGAGTATGTAGTTAGAATGATACTATGTACTTATGTTTATCTTTATTTGGTATTATAATATTTTATGTTTAGATTTAAGTAAAGTTTGGGAAAGACCGTCTTTTCGCAGGTTTATGGAAAGACATGATTTTAAGAAAAGAAGACAAAAGATTTTAGTAGCAATATTAAAAATTCATATGCAATCTGTAGTAGTTATAAAGTTTATGACCCGATTAATGTTGTAAGGAAATACCTTTTAATAAATAGTTTTTGACACTTCTAACCCTAATTTTAGGATGAAAGTGTCAATATACCCCTACAAAATGAGGAAGTGTCAAAATGCCCTAACTTTATGATAAAATGTGCAGTTATAACCGCTTGTCACTATTCCATTGTTGACTCATCAATTTGGGTGTTGATTGGACGTGAAATTACAAAAATACCCCGGCCCCCATAAGCCGAATTCCCAATTTACCCCTTATAATCCAGGGGTAAAATCACCATTTCCTTAAATTTTGACCAAATATTCCGTTGACAATTGAAATCAACGGCTCTCAGGGTTAGATTGACACATGCATCATAAAGTTAGAGTTATTTTGATATTTTCTCATTTTGTAGGGTTATATTGACACTTTCATCATAAAGTTAATGTCATTTAAACATTTTACTCTTTAATAAAAATTAAATATCATTTCAATAAATGATATCAAAGTCATTGAAAATATATTTTTAAAATATAATGAATACTATTCTGGACAATTGCTAAACCCAAAAAAAAAACAAAAATAAAGGTTGCTTTCTTTCTTCACACAATGTTGAATTGTCGAATGAAATAATGCCCCAAAAGGCCGAGAAACTAGAGCAGTACGAATGAGTTGAACAGTGTCGTTTGTTTGTATGTATCCTTTGTCGTTTAGCTGGCCCGCTTCTTTTAATAAGTGTTTTAGACTTTGTAGCGTTTGATTGAAAACGTGTTAGGGTGGACACGACAAAAGGAGAAGTCGCTGTCGAGAATGGCCTGATCTCGCTATCAACTTTGTTAAACTTTTAACCAAAGGTGATTTGTGTGTGAATGAAGAGCCAAAGAAGCATTTGGTTTGGTTTGTCATTTGGTTACAATTTAAATAGGTTTTTTTTTTTTTTTTGGAGTGGATTGCCCGCGGCTTCTTGTTTGCGTTTCGTGTTCACACATCACTCACTGACTCAGTTTTTTTTTATAAAAAAAATGAAAAAGTACTATGTACGTACCAGTTAAAAGTTCTTACTTTCTATTTTTATTTGTGTAAACTAAATATTCTTATTTTCACTATTTTCTTATTTAAACTCTAATTTGTGAACGAAAATTGGCCAACTCATTCTAATCATTCATTTCTCCTACGGTCCTGACACATTAACATGCATAAATATTCGTATAAAGTGGAAAATGGTAACAAAAACGTTTGACTAGAGCCAAAAGCGTATAAATAATAATTTATAAATCATCAATATCAAGTATAGACCACATTGTTCTAGTCTTTCAGACTAGTTATTATTCAAGATATTCACTAAGCACATTGTTTTAGTTTTTTTTTTAGAATAAGAGATTCAACACAGACTGAAATATCATCACCGGAAAACTGACATAGTTTTAACTTCTTAAAACTGACATGATTCTTTTCAATTTCTATTTGTACCGGCCGAATTGTACCCTATAGATAGAGGAGGTCATCCACAGAATTATACACTTTCATACAACATTATTATCAATAAAAGTCAGATTATCGAGTTTATTACTCGTGAGCATTAATTTTCATTGTTGTTTAATGCTGCTGGTTAATTAAATATCAATACCCTTTGTGAACTAATCCTGCAAGCTAGTTAGTGAACAAAGAACCCTTTATTTGTGAGTTAATCTCGTGGGCTAGTTAACGAGCAAAATTTCAAATTGTGAACTAATTCTGCGGGCTAGTTGGCTTTACAATTCTCGAGATGTTCAAAATTCCGATGACTAATTTTGATCAGTTTGTACGGCTATACTAGGGTTTACGAAATCTCTCGTGTAGTCAAAGATCTAAAATTCTGCAATCCAGAGTCTTCGCAAGGTCGCAAGAAGATTCATATCAGAGGTATAAATTGAAAATTACAATTAATAAAGATAAAATTTTCGTGTTTCATTATCGGGTCATAAATGATAGAATGTGGGTTTTGATAGAAGGTAAAACCCACAAATAATTGTGGCTGTGTGTATTCATATATATATACTGAGTACAAATTGTATACAAGACAGAATCAGATATGGAAAAAGATATGTACAAAACCAATCAGAAAGGTATTCTTTTCTTAACCTGATTCTAATTTATCTAATATTCTATTAATAAACGTATAATTATTACACGTTGCATAATTAATTTTTAACAGTGAAACTAAACTTAATCGTTTATACATGCATATCAATAGTATTTTACAATTAAACTTAATCGATTATGACCAAACAAGCAGTGCGGTAATAATTATGGTTGGGCAATACAAGAGGATTTTTTTTGGGAAACACCGTTTTCCCATAGTTTTATGTAAAGATGAGTTTAATTAGAATAATAAAAGGTAAAAAGTTTAAGTTTTTAAACTTTATTATTCAACACGTAGTTATAAAGTTTATAACCCGATTACTACAACCCAAATTTTTATCTTCATTTCTTATGATTTACAATTTAAATTTTACAAGAAGACAAATTTTTGGGAAACACCGTTTCCCATAGTTTTATGTAAAGATGAGTTTAATTAGAATAATAAAGGGTAAAAAATTTAAGTTTTTAAACTTTATTATTCAACACATAGTAGTTATAAAGTTTATAACCCGATTACTACAACCCAAAATTTTTATCTTCATTTCTTATGATTTACATTTTAAACTTTGATCTTTCCATGACTTATGGAAAAACCGTCTTTCAAAAGACGGACTCATACAGGCGTACCAAATTTAATTTAATTAAATAATTTTAAAATGAACGAAATTGCAGAGGCGTGTGCTGGAGTAGCTCAGTTGGTTACAACGTGTGGCCGTTAACCCCAAGTCGGAGGTTCGAGCCCACCCTCTAGCGTTTTTATTAAGCAGGTCATCATTTTTTCTTGTTTAAAAATATTTTAAAACAAAATTTAAGAATAAAGTGCACACATGACATTATAATAATTCACCCAACAATTATATAACTTATATCATATTCTTTTTAAGAGTATTTCATTTCAGTATAATTCGATTTGCTTGACTTTTTAAAGTCATTTTAGTGAAATATATATATTTTTATTACTATTTTCAATTCGCTTAATTTTAATTCTACATTAGATGAGAGAACAAAGACTTAATAAAAACACTACTATTTAAATGAAAAGTAGTAAAATTTATCTTTTGAAATAATATATTTCATTTCATTTATAAGGACATAAAATGAAACGAGACTTCCACCTAACTAACATAAAGTGATTAAACCCCAACATAATGATCATCCATTCACAAAAAATGGACATTAACATGTCCAAACATAAAAGGTGAACTTAAGACCATGTTATCTGAAATTTATTTTTGTTGAACCAAATTGAACTGAATTAAATTGAACTAAAGTAAGTGTATTATAAAATTGTTAATAATATAATTAAATTAAGCTAAAAATTTCATGAAATTAAATTTCTACTGAGCTGAAATGAATTGAGATGCAGATTAGACCATTTTGTTGGTTGGAGGTGGTAAGTGGATGAAAAGTGAAGTTAACACTATTTGAAAGAGATAGTGTTGGTTCAACTGAGTCCAAACATAAATGGCCCAAAAAAGCCTAACAGCATAACTTTAACAACTTTTTTTTTTTAAAAAAGGGAAAATATGACTACCCTTAAAAGTGGCACATGGACTTCAAAGAGGGCTAAAATGGACAGACATGACCCAATTACTTCACCTTCATATTTTGGGCCAAACACTCTTTCACAATCTGCTACAAATGTGAGGCACCCGAGAAGCCCATATAGTTTCGCATTATACTACTCCTTCATAAATTTCGTCCCACCTGAAATTGCACTATTACTTTATAATACTATTCTCTATTAAAATTTGACTGCATATTTGAATAGGTATATGGACAACACTATTATCGTATATGATATTGTTCAATTCGTTACGAAAATGTAATTTCTAAATATCAATTTTTTATTTACCGTTACTGCACATAAGTAAATATATTAACGGTCAAACATATTTTTTGAACAACATACTAATGATTGCAGTGCAATTTTACGTGATTTTTCATGACATCTTATGCCTTATCACCTATTTTTGAGTTTAAAATAATTTTTAATCATAATTTTAATTAAGAAGTAAATAATTTTTTAATCTTTGAGTATAATTATACAATATTAATATTTTCTTATTTTTAACAAATATATAGTTAGAATGTCAATAACTGATTCTTTAAAAACTGAAAGACAATCATGATAAACATAAGTAGAGGATGTAATTTTTGTAAGACCAAAAAAATATTGTTAAAAGTTAAACGCATTCGTAATCATCCCTGGCTACTAAATGCGAAGTGGTGCATTTTCACGAGTTTTCTGTCCAAAAAACACTATTTATCTTAACATAATCATTCCCTCAATTTCACATAAAAACTTTAGAGATGGTCTCGACATGCTAAACTTTGGCCAAGGAATTTTTATGCAATTCTAACAATATTCTATCTCCACGGAGCTATGTCTAATAATTTTACAGAGACATATATCTACTAGTTTTACAGGGACCTATCTATAATAATTTTACATGTACCTATCTCTAATAATTTTATATGGATTTGTCGCTAATATTTTTAATAGACTTTTTTGACGAATTTCCCCTGATCATTTTCCCGCCATTTGCAGTCTGCAATTTTTTTAAAAATGCAAATAATAATAATATGATGATCGCAGTAAAAATTATTAACATCGGCAAAAAAAGCAGAATATCAACGAAAATTCATAAAACATCAACTAAAAAATTGCAGCAAAAAATATATTAAAATAAAATAGCAAAAATATTTATTAAAATTTTAAAAAATTGAAAAAAAATGTCGACTACAACTAACAAAACATCAACTAAAAATCATGAGAACCATAAAAAACATAAAAACATCAACAAATATTCTATTATAATTTTTTTAAACTACAAAAATCAACAATATCAACCAAAAACTAAAAACATCAATTCCTACCACTTCACCCAAAAAATGAAAAACGTCAACATAAGAGGAAAAAATAGTAAAAAAACCAACATATGTCCCGAAAATTACAAACACCAACTTGTATCAGATAGAACTCACCAATAAAATGAAATACATCAACATGAGAGAATAAAAAAAATAAAAAATATCAACCCATATAACCCAAGAAACTACAAAACATCAACTCATATCAACTAAAACTCACCCGAAAAATGAAAAACATCAACATGAGAAAAAAAATAAAAAGCTAAAAACATCAAAAAAAAAAATTACGTTACCCATGAGTATAAACTTTTAGTACTGTGCTGGGCTACCGGGAAATGAACATACGCAGCTTATGGTTGCTTCTTTTGCATGATGCGAACATAGAATAATACTGTCTCAAAGTTTATGGTTCTATCGGCTTTCATGTTGCTCCTAAAATTGCTCCCTCGTAAGACCCAACCTTGGACATTACTAGGGGTGCAAGTCTATTTTACTTCAAAGTTAGTGAGTTTCAAATGTTTGGTAAACAAGGAATTTTTTATGTGGTGTAATCATGGGCGGAGCCAGAAAGAATTCGTGGCGGGGGCTGATATGCAAAGGAAAAAAATCGTCAATTTTTCTTTATATCGGAGGGGGCTGAAAATAAATTTTTAAAAAAATTTACCCTAAAAATACCCGTAAATTTTAGCTTGGCGGGGTCCAGCCCCCTTGTACATCCGCCCCTGATTTCACACGGTTATGGGCACTTGAGTTGAGTCAATTTCCCCCTTGTACTGCCGAAAATATGAAATTCTTTCTAAATCCGAGTTTGTTGTTCCAATCATTATAGAACTGGAGAAATGCTGACAATTCACTAAATTTTCGTATAACTATTTCATAAGGTTTATCAGGATCTATAAATCATTTTACTTACAAGCTAAGTTGTTCCAGATGTTTGATGAATTATTTAAACAATGCTTTAAACATGAAGGTCACAGTTCTGTTAAATAAGTACACCATAATTTCGTACAAGCCCTTCAAAGATAGGCATGTCCAAAGTTGAGGCCTTCAGAGTTTGGCTTGGCGGGAAATCCCTCTATCATCAACATTGAAAACACTGCATAGGCCCATCCTTTCACTCTCCTAATAATTGAATTTGCCACTAATGCTTGCATGCAAAGCATGTATCAAGTGGTTTTAACTGTTGATTTGTCAAGAACTGCACGGTGAATATTGCACAAAATCTCCCATGGAGTTGTGATTGCGAAGTGGGAAAAGGTGGCTTTTCTGACAACTGGGGTTCGGCATCACGCCTCAATTCCCTAAATCACGAAAGATGTTCTTGATGTGGGCTAAAGCAGTGAGAAAAATGAAAGAATTATAAAAACACAAGGCCTTTTCCATAATCACCATTACCACAATCTAATGTCAAGCCCATTGGCAATTTGGTTCTCCACTAAATAAGATATTTCTCTGTTTATTCTAAAAACGTCACACTTTTCATCTTAGGAGACTGTTATTCGAAAATTTTCACACTTCATGTTAATGCCGAAAGATAGATCATTTCCATCCAATTGTTGATCATTTTACTCTTTTGACTCAATTATTTTAGCAGACTTCAACTTGAATAAATATTTATCTGAATAGTAAGATGTCAGTTTTAAGAGAACGGAAGGACCACGCAGAATAAAGAGAAAAGGTTGTAGCATAGGACAAGAATGGTTTTCTTGGTTTTGATGGCACTCACTTGAGTATATATATCCAACTCTCAAAAGAAGAAACCACCAAAATCCCTCTTGAAAAAATTCCTTCCTGTTCTTCATTTCTTCTCCATCAAATCCTACAATGGATGTGTCAACTTCTGAATATGGCAGTGGATGTGCATCTGGATGGACAATGTACTTGGATCCATTTTCAAGCTCCACGTCTCAATGGGACACAAATTTGCCATTGGATAACCATGATTATCAGAGCAAGTTAGGATCTCATGCAAATCAAGAATATAAAGATGAAGGTTTGTCAATGGTTTCTGATGCATCTTCAGGTCCTCCACATTTCCACCAGGATGAAGAGATCAGCTCTCAAGAAATCACCAACCCCAAGAGGAGCAAAAACAGAAAGAAGGCTAAGGAGATTAGTATGAGAAATTTTCAAGACTTTCATCTTCTTGATGATACTGCTAGCTCAAAGGTAAGTACCATTTTGATGAAATTAATGTTTGTTTCAGAACATGAATTTAATGTCACAGAATCTCTTCAATTCTCTCCATTTATACAGCCTCCACAATACAATGCTCATGTTCATAGCCACCACAACAATGACAAGCACTTTTTGGGGCATGATTCAAGCTTATCTCAAGGCTTTTCTGCAACACATTGCAAGGTTTTCCTTTCTTGTTTTTCTGGGTTTTTTTTTACTTGGTCTTCTTTTTTGCTGATGGAAATCTGTGTTTTTTATTCAGGGTAAATCTGCACTGAAGAAGCACTTTGGCTATTTCAAGTCTTCTATAACTGGGAATTTAGCTGACTAAGAATATGTCATCTAGTAATTAGTTTTGATGTTCACTGTTTGATTGTAAAAGTAAGGAAGAATTTCTCAAGTAAAAGTATGAGACAAGAAGAGATATCCGAGGATCTGGTATTTTACCTTTCTTTATTCACTTTTCTGGTGGTCATTTCTTCTTTCTTGTCTATGCAGCAGGAAACAACCTCAGAACATAGATGTCAATAAAAAAAAACCTTTTTCATGTGCATAGTTTATATTTTGTACTACAGCCACTTTCACCTTCCCAATTCAATCTAAAAAAATACCACATAATCTTCCGTAACACTCGTAGCCTAATCTTTATCTTTGAAGAGCTCACGCATCCGATGGTAAATAACAAGCATTAGACTATTAAAAGTGTTACATAAAGGTGGAGTTGTGCTCATAGGTAAATATGGCTTATTTTGAAAGTATGGGAAGACCAACTTAATTTTTTCCTCCAAATATGCTTTCTGCTTCTAAAGTAAGCACTTCTTAGCAGTCTACTGAACACCAAAAAATGCTTAGTTTATGAGCAAAACTGTTTATAAGCCCCGTCAAGCATACTCATACTTTTGTAGTGACAAACTCATAGCTGGACTGAAGAAACAGAGGAAAACAATAAAGAGGAGTAACCATGTATTGATGATGATGAACAGATGGTAGTTGCGTTATTACTGAGCCTTCGGGTGTCACATGCAGAGAATTAGAGACCCTTTTAGAATTGTAGCAAAAAACACAAAAATACAAACAACAGAAAGAAAAGTTGCAGTGGAGGGCCATAAGCCCTAGCTTAAGGCTGATAAATGAGCCACATTCCTCTATATTGAGAGCTGCCAGCCTAAGGAAAACTCCACAAGGTGAAGTGGGAAGTGTAAATCAGGCAACAAATTCCCCACCACTCTCAAAGAAGACAACAATCTATGATGAAGTTTGATTCACTGATGTTTTGTTTATCCAGCAATTCAGACCAGAAACAGAGCCCCACTCCCCTCATGACAGCTATGTGTGTGTGTGTGTGTGTGTACAATTATTGAATCTGTTGTTATGGGAATTCTTGCAAATCTTGATTGAAGATCTTGAACTTCAAACCTTGGAGAATAATGAAAAGACAGAGTCTTTGCATGGTACAACAATTATTTGATCATCTCATTATACACAGTAAACATCATGCATGTTACTGTTGTTGAACCTTAAGCAAATCAAGCAGTTTCTGTGGATAAAGTATTGGTTTTTTAGGGTTACAAAGTCAAGCCATCTTTATGCACTGACACAAATCTTTGTCCACATTATGATAGAAAAATAGGGGCTTTTGGCCTTGGGATTGATCTCGGATTAATAAACTATTGATATGTGGGATCAATTATTGAATAACTACTCCATGGCCACACGTGCAACAACATTGTACACACAAATCCATCGAACAGGATTAGCCATCCAAGAAAGACCTTAGAAGATAAGCATCAAGATTAAAGATATGAACAAAGGTTTACAACATGCACATTAAAAAAACAGGTTTAGGAACATACTTGAGCCCCAAAACATTTCTGTCCGCATATAACATAGAAGGAATATTCTAACAGCGTCTAGATTCCATTCTCCTAATAGAAAAGTGCAGCAGTTTTAGATCGGAAACGTGATAGTTTTAGGACTTTAGAATTTTGTTTTCCTCACTAGGGTGATAGTTTTAGGAGAACAGAAAGTGTGGCAGATTTAGTAGAACGGAGAATAACGCTTACTACAAGTTGCTAAGGAAGAGGCACTCCCAGGACATAACTCTGTGACCTTGTAACAGTGTCCTTTTAAGAGCATTGACAGCAAAATCTGGCTGTCCAACGCTGAATTGTAACGGAAAGGAGGTGGTGTAGCAGCAGTATAGTACCATGGTTGGTCCTGAAACCGGAAATGGATATGGACCCCTTTCATGTGATGTGCTTTTTTCCTAATCGATTTTCAAAAAAACTCCATTTAACCTTGAGGTTTTATTTCACCCCGTCCTTTTAACTCCATTCAAATTTCAAACTTGCATTAAGCTGCTTTATCTGTGTATCACATCAAGATCAAATCACTATGGTCACATCCCTTCATTATGATTATTTCTTATGCTCCCATCATTACCAAATCATTGGCACTTGAAACCCATTCAAAATTGCTCACAATATCAAGAAGTCCTTCCAGAATTACCAAAATCAGTTTGGAACATGAAGTCCTGTTTAGTTCGGTTTAATTTCACCTGACTTCGGTTCATCAGATTTCAATTAAACTAAACAGGGCTCCACTTAATTTCACCCAACCTAAGTTTAGATTCATTTCAGCAGATTTCAGTTAAACTAAACGGGACATATAACCTCTACAGAGCTCCGATTTTCACAAGGCTCCAACTAAGTTCGATGGCATAACTTACCACGATGAAGTTGGTAATCATCTTCTCCCAAGTTAGGAGGGGAAGAAGTGGTAATAAAGTTGCCATTTGTAGGGCTGACAATATATTAACTGCGTCTAGATCTCTCCAAAAAAATATTCAGACAGCAACTCTTCCCAGGTATTGAAGAAGATCTGGAAAGTGCCCCCACAAAAGTTGGAAAGCAACTTGTCAGAGAATGCATGACAGAAACCCATTCAGTCCAGCTAAACAACCAGAGACACCTTGAATTGAGTGATTCTTCGTATCGATGTCACCGCATCTACCACTTGAGAGACTGCAAGAAACAAGACCATCACTTCCCACTGACCTTTACCATTATTGCCCTTTCCTTCAAATGTGCATCATGCATTTTACAAAGCAATAAAAAAATCCAAACTCAAAACATGAAAAAAATACATCAAGAAGTCGTAGAACAGGTAGCAAACTTTATAGGGAGAATTTCTCATTACAAAACTGATTTCCAGATACACTAGACTACACAACATGCCTCCGACCTCAGCCATGTTGGAACATTTCCCCGAGGCC
>JAULKM010000002.1:13780849-13799828 GCA_032355605.1 Rubia tinctorum | reverse complement strand
ATCATAATTAGTTGTCACACCCAATTATAACCTAACATCAACTAACGATAATCACATCGATAAAAAGTCAAAGTCTTATGGGTTTGACCAAAAATCTAGAAAATAATCAATTCACAATCTTCAACTAGTTGATCATCCTAGTCTAAATCATGCATTAATCACACACAAAAGCACAAAATATACTTGATAATCAAAGCCCAAAATAGGATAAACCAAATCTCACAAATTCATACTCCTCTTGTCCAAGATTAAATTGCACAAAATCTTTTTCACGGTCTCCAACACACATATTTGACCATAAATATATTTAACTACGTATAATATTGGTAAATAAAAAGTTACTTTTTAGAAACTAATTATTATGACGAATCCAACGATATCACATACAACAATATTATTGTTTATATATCTATTTAAATATGTAGTCAAAGTTTTCTTAGTTTGACTGAATCTTTGATTCCTTGCAATTTGAGCTGGGACGGAGGGAGTATCACAATCACAAATAGTATTGATTAAACGTTTAATTGTAAATAACAGGGACATACTCCACATACTTCAACCAACCCTTATTTGTGAAAGCTCAACACACACTTTGACCCCTCCCTTGTAGGTGATGTTTGTCGGCATTCTGGCACGTGAGCTGCTGCGTAATTCCTTAAAAGTCACGAAGGAAGAAACATGGAGCAGTAGTAGAATTTGTGATTGTCAAGGATTGAGAGTTGATTAGAGGGGTCGATGGGATACCCATCTTTCAAACATTGCCTCACATTTATCAGGGGTATACTCTGCGGTATGCCCTCCTCCCTGTCAAACAAACCAAACATTACTAGGATTACTCCCCGTGTCCCAATATAAACCGCATAGAATCTTTTTCACAGTATTTAGGAAAACTATTTGACCGTTAATATGTTTAACTACACGTAATAACCCTTTATTCCATGTAGATAGTCTTATTTCTGTACTTAGAAAATTAGATTTTTTTTTGATGCACTTTCTAATTTGGGATGTTTTTTAAAATTTTTATATTGAGAATCCTTTAAATTCTAACACCCAACCAAAAGTGATATGTCAATAATAGAGTGATGGAGGTGGAAGAATAATGCAGTTCATGTGAAATTTATGAGGGCCTTTTGTTCCACGTGAAAGGTCTTTGTTTCCGTGCTTAAAGAATAAGCAGGAGAACAAAACTGTTGCAATATCCAAAAAGAAGGGATTTCTTACCTTTATTGTTGCAAATGTCATCTTGTTGGCATAAGTCCTCGTGTAACTGCAGTATCAGAAGTTGCTTTCTGAGCAAAAAACTGATTTATTTATTGGTACAAAATGGTCGTTACTCCATCCGTTCCACGTGAAAAGGTACTCTTCACGCGGAATGGAGGAAGTACGGATTTGTAAACCTTACCCGCCAACTTGGCCTTGAAAACTCCACGGTCGCCAATCATCAACGACGTTGTAATTGAGCGATTTTATCCAAGCTTGAGTGGCGAGATGAGGCACCATCATATCATGATCGCCACTGATCAAGATGCAAAAATTTTAAGTCTAGCTATCATAATCAAAATGTGCACCAAATTGAAAATGCTTACTCCAGTACACAAAAGAACGTGGTACACTAAATTTACCTGTATATAAGAGATCTGTAACCTTTAGCGCTGAGATCAGCGTGATATGGTATCGCATTAATAACATTCTTTGAGTATGGCAAATCATCGTTGCAACGTATCCACTCACTTATGCTGCCCTGTCATATGATCAATGGTTATCTACGCTCAGAAATGCAAAATGTCGTGTACTTCCTCTGTTTGTCTAACATTAAGACACTTTCATCAATTCAAGTGACTTAAAGTAAGCGTTCGCGTTGGACAGACAGAGGGAGTATTTAGACGCGTAGTGACATGTACCTTCCGTACATGAAGGGCGTCCTGGACGCTCTGGTCATTAGCCCAATAATAAGCCAACTTATTACCGTCCATCTGCCATATGAACAACCAAGATAAACACAAAAATGTAAAGGAAAACATTCTAGCTAATGATATCATAGAACAGGAAACTCAATTGACGATAGGATTTGTGCAGTCTCACACGGCATATTATCGGAGCATTGAGCCCTTCAACTTTCTGAGGAAACATTTCGATTCTTCGAGGTGAAGCAAATGGACATGAGGGCTCCAAGATGCCACCATCGTTGATATTAACAACTAACTGCAGATAAAGCACACATTCTATCATATCATATGATGAATATATTCACTCTCTCCGTTCCAGCTAAAATTAAGTTACGATGAATCTAACACTATGTCATATGATAATATCCTTACTCATATATCTTTACAATTTTATTGTTTAACTTTCAGAGAAAATGGCTCGGTTACCTGATGGTATGTCTGCAAATGCTGTAAGCAGAGCTCATTATGTGGATCAGGGTTTGTGTATTCTCCTTTACAGTTAGCCTTCAAGGACTGTAGCAAAAATAAAAGTTACGTTCGGAAAAAGAAAAAAAATGGGGCAAGTAGTTAAATAATTAAGCTATGGATGAATGATTGAATCAACCTGGTAGAGTTCATCAGAAATCAAAGCCATTCTATGAGCAAATGGGATTCTATAATTGAAGTCACCTGAAGTTGTCAATGCATTTCCCAGTATGTAACCCTGAACTCATTTGATGTAAGCAACGTGCTACAATTTTATTAATAAGGGAAAATTTGTATCCCTTATATTTTGACGCTAACTAATTTAGTCGTTATATATTTGGCCTGTGTGACCAAATATAAACGACTAGATCGCTCGGCATCAAAACATGACTATGCGTGGCCTCAGATTCAAGAAAAGGGACAAACCTGAAGATCGATCTTGGGCTCAATCCCCACCTCATTTCCTGCATTTCAAACTTGATTTGAGAATTTTTGAGTAAATAAATTTGCGCAAAGAACTATGCTTTATGAGTCTTACCATTTGCTATAAGTTGAGTGATACTAGGTACTGGGATGCCTGCATATGAGTCTCCACCAACATACACTGGATTCGAAAGGTATTCCGGGTGATCAACCAACCACTGCAAAGTTATCAAATCATTAAAAATGCCACAATTAGCTATGAGATCTTCTGCAACACTTTGTGTGACACTCTTAACAACTTCAACGCGTACACAACGCGTTAATGTAACCTTTCTAAGGAATTCATAAGCTTGATCAGAGGTGTGTAAATCAGAAGAATGAGAAGCATTGGCAGTCCTGGCATAAGAAAATCCAGTTCCCACTGGCTGATCCAGAAAGATTATGCTGGCCACCTATAAGTTAAGGTCAATACCACATTATATCCTTAAAGTTCTCACTTTTGATAAATTACATCAGAAACAAAGGAAATGGTCTCTATTTGTTAACCTTGGTCCAAGAATTGGGGCTTAAAACCAGCTTTGGCAAACTCCCATCATATAACACAGGCTCAAAGTTTATAGGCCCTACAAAATTCACAAGTTCATTGCAAAACTCACGATTCTACCAGTCGTCGATCAGTTTCTGTCGCTGTTATTCAGAACAATGAAGATACTTACCGATTTCATAAACAAGACCAGAAAATACACTGCAGCCAGGGCCTCCAGTTAGCCAAAGCAAAAGAGGGTTTTTTTTGGGATCAGATTCCGACTTGATGAAGTAGTAGAAGAGCTGCACATCTTCTGATTCACCAACCCCAATATACCTGCAACAATCAAACAACATTCAGTTCTTTCTTCATATATTCAAGTTCAGTGCATCAATTAACGGCGGTTCTCACCCAGTTTCAAGCTCAAAAGGCAGCGGCCCTTCGAATCCTGGAAGAAACTTAACCAGTGAACCAGCATTTGAAAGGCTCGGGCAATTAGCTAGCACAAGCAGAAGCAGCACCAGAAACGCGTTGCAGAAGAAAGAATGCATAGCTCTAAAATCTAAATTCCTTTTCAATTTCTTTACTTCTCCCAATATGTCCTTCAAGAATCGTATTTTGTGCACAGATAGATCCATGAAACTAGGAAAAAATACTAAACAATGCCCTATGTCTATGGTCAATGACAGAAATCATTAAAAAAGACAGACAAGTTTGATTAAGAAGTCAATCCCATCTTCTAACACAATCCTTTTCACACATATGAATTTAATAATATAGTATCTGATCATTAATATAAAATGTTCTTTACAGATCCAATGCAAGAAAGACAATCTTCTGATTATTATAGAGGTTGAGAAGAAATCCATATCTTAAACATAGCTGCACATTCTTCAGGCCTGTATTCAGGTGCAGTGTGTCCCCCTCCCTGTTGCATCAAACACGATGATTGATAGATATGATTCATATAACCGACCCAACCCGGACAGTGATACAAAGAAATGGAAAAGGAGGAATTCTTGCCTTCACTGTTGCAAATGTCATCTTATTGGCATAAGTCCTTGCATATCTGCATTTATTATGAAGGGAAATATCAGAAACTAAAGTCAATTTAGTGAAATCATAAGCAATTTACTAACCATACCCTGCAACTTGTCCCCCAAGTTTCCACTGTCTCCAATCATCTATGATTTGGCAGTTTAAGGATTTTATCCATGCCTGAGTTCCAAGATGCGGGAAAATCAAATCATGGTCGCCGCTGAATCACGAAATTCACCAAAAAATAGACATGCTTAGTGAATCGAAGCATTTCCGATTGCTTAAAATAAAACCAGGCATATATACATTCATAAGACCTGAACACGAGAGATCGGTATCCTTGATGCTGAGGTTAGCATGGTACAGTACGACAGTGTTAAGCGTTAGCGGTAATGACACGCTAGTGTTGCATCTAATCCACTCACCGATGGTACCCTGAAATGAAATACATGCAATGATTTGTGCCCCAAAACACAGATAATGAGGGAAGCAGTTTCAGATTTGTACCTTTCTTATATGAAGGGCTTCCTGGACACTCTCATCATTAGCCTAGTGATTGGCTAGCCTATAACCATCGAACTACCATAATAATCACATAAGCAAATGCATTGCAAAAGAAACTAAATTGATGGCACATATATCGGTATCTTACGCGACATTTAATTGGGGTAGGTTCTTGAATCTTCTGAGTGAACATTTCAACGGTGGATCTTCTTGGCTCTGCCAAAGCAGGAAGATAATTCGGCTCGAGGACATGTCCAGGCATAAAACCACTAAGCAACTGCAAAAGACACTCGTTTTCATTTCATTGCTTGGAATCAGAAAAAGGAAAAGAAACTAATTTATGCCTTTACCTGATCAAGTGTCTGCATGAGTTGTAAGCAGAGTGCATTACTAGTATCAATGCTTTGATATTGTCCATGGCATTTTGACTACAAGCCCTTTAAGAGAATGGAATAACTGGTGCTTAGACAGGACTAAAATACCGAAGAAAGCGATGGTTGATTTAGGAGATTCTGCAAGATCATCCAACCTGGTAGAGTTCGTCAGAAATTAGCGCCAGCCCGTGAGCAGCAGGAATTTTATAGTTTCCATCATCAGTAGTTGTCAACGGGTTCCGATCAAGCAACCCTGAAGTCATTTGACCGCTGCAACAGATTAGAAATGCACCTTACTATCCTAAGGGGATCAGCCGCTCAGAAATGATCATAATATATTCCTGCTTAACTAGACTGTAATCAGACTGATAAACAGGATTAAGGAAAGTAGTACAAACCTTAAGGTCAATCTTAGGCTCAATCTCCAGCTCATTTCCTGCATTTAAAAAAAAAAAACTTATTGTAGTTAGTCTTAGAATTAGAACCCGTGTTTCTTTACTTGAGATTTTCTAGTATTGACAGATTATACTCACTTTAGTTCTGCCTAAAATCAACAGTACTGGGTAGGGGTGATGATTACAAACAGCGAAGAAACGAAGGAAAAAATCGAAGTTGATAACATTAAATCCATATAGTAAATCAAACCATGCATGACCTAGTATATCGTATTACACCTTAAGCAAGGCCCCTCACCATTCTCATGAGCAAGGCCAGAAAATGCAGTGCAGCCGGGGCCACCGGTTAACCAGTGCAGAAGAGGGTCGGATTCCGGGTCGGACTCGGACCTGGTGAAGTAGTAGAACAACTGCACATCATCAACGCCCATATACCTGCAATTGCATGCAACAAAAACACAAACCAAAACCAAAACCATAAATTTCTTCTTCATTTCTAAGTTGGAAATTACGGTTCAGAGTTCAGACAGAACATGTTTGTGTGATACTAACCCAGTTTCCAGTTGGAAAGGCAGAGGCCCTGGAAATCCTGGAAGATTCTTAACAACGGAACGGGACTGGGAAAAATCTGGAAATGTTTGTAGCAATAATATGAACACCAAAACCAATATATTGCAGCTTTGCCTCCTTTTTGATCTGGAAATGGCATGTTTTACCATTGGGTGCGTTTGTTTGTCGGAAGAGGAGGAGATATCAGTTAACTTAAAGTGGAAAGATGAGACCAACCCATGAGTATGGGTTCCTTGTTTTAAGTGCCCACAGATTAAAATGGCAAAAAATCCAGATGGATTTCCTCGTGGCACAACCTGCCTCAGCCCAGTAACCAAGTATGGCTACTCCTTTATTGAATTTACTTGTTGCATGAGTTTTGTCATTTGCTCATTTATTGTATTTATTTTGTTTATTGCTTCACTGATTACACTTACTTACATGTTCGAAAAATTGGTAGATAATAAGTATAATTTTGTTCTCATAATATTTATGTATTTTCCTGAATTTTCATAATTAAACAATTCTACACAAATAAAATGTATTTTATTATTATATTAATTAAATATGTATTGTAATATACAATGAATAGAAATAAATTGATAAAGTTGGAGTTATATTGCTTGTTGATAAATTGTATGAAAGAGAAGAATTTGGTTGTATGGTAGATTGTTCAGAAATAATTATTTATTGTTAAAAGTGGGTTGGGTTAGCTTGTTGATAAAGACAGTCTAAGTGCAGAATGGCAGAATAGTATTTATCATACTCATACTCTTGCGGTCCTCCATTCTCCATTTTTGGTACCCTACAAAAATGACAATAGAATTTTCAAAATACGAAGTCTACGGTGAATTCTGTATTGGGAGAGTAAAAGGTATAAAAATACTTTAGAATTGTCAAAAAAATAATATACAACTAAATAACACCTTATATATATATAATTGTTCCATGAATTATGAATATTCTGGTTTGAGAATGAGCTTCAAAGGTGAATATATTCAAAGTGAAATTATTAGCCCTAGAATAAATAAATATATAAGAAAAGTAGAAAGAGCGTGTAGGGCGAAAGAAGTAGTATTTTGATTAAGCGCTATTTTATTAATGTGTTACTTTAATATACTCTCTTTTTTTAAATTAAAAAAAGTATTATCCTCATTAATATAAAATTGTTATTGTGTAAGGTTAATGTCGTACAACCTATAACTAACAACTATAACTAATCTATCGAATCTATTCTTGAACACCTAGTTGGCTCACACACTGTGGGGTGAGCCTCCCACAAATGAACCTTTCAATCCAATTTCCTGATTGAAAATCCACATGGCCTATCAACAGTCTGCTACTCGATCCCTCCAAACTTTATATTCACCGGGTTGCATCAGCTTTTGGAGAGGTTTTTTCTGGATTTTTTCAATCTTCGGTGCAGTGTCGTTTGGGTAGTTTCGAGGGCATGTCCGTTTTATCTTGCAGTAGTCCAGTACTGCGTGCCTCCATAATTGTTCATCGTTGGTCAAGTTCATTCTCATTGGGTTGCAACAACTCCATAGTTCTTGTTTTGAAGAACATTTTTGGTGGTTATAGCTGAATTTCTCTAATCAGTAGTAGGGACTTATCTAAATCTCGCCGAAGTCGCGAACGAACCAACACACCTAAAAAATAAAAATAAAATGAGCATATTAACATAAACCCTCATTTCATCCTGGGAAGTCATGCTACTATGTAACTTCTCTATAACCCATTAGTAAGTATCGTCTTAGGAGTATTGCCCTCCAATCCCATAGATGTGGTGCTACAGGCTGGCGTGAGCTCCGTTGTATGCCAGAAAGCCCCGTTTGGCGAATACAAACTACTGCAGAAAGACCCATTTCAGTGGGCCAGAACATGTAACCTCCATCGACCATACCCTATTTTGACTATTGCCCCTAATTTATCACCATTACTAACAAAGCCAGTCAACCATCCATTCACATCATCTCTCCGCCACGGCCACCACGAGGTTACTGTAGCTACAGCCGGGCGCGACGAATATTGTAAGACAATAAGCTAATATGTGGGGTGGGGGTAGATTTTTCATGATGGGCTTAAAAGAGAAGTTACGTAGGATGTGCTTTATGCCGGAATTTTGGAATTGTGAGCTAGGAGGGAGTCGGACCACTGCTGTCATTCACCGGTTACGGCGTCAACCTGCCAGTTCTTTCGTCGCCAAAACCTGAGCCTGAATCCATCTTTGCCTCGGTCCGTCTTTGCTCTCCCTTGGTCGAACATCTTCGTCTACGGATATGGTCATAATGCATCTCCAGGACACGCCGGACCTTTGTTATCCCCGAGTCGACCGGATCTGATACTCGGTCGGGTCTTTGTTGGTCCTTGCTTTGCCGTTTAACTCGGTCACCGGCCGATTATGGCTTTGGTTTAGAAAGTTTCTCTAGTTTTGGAGCTTGTCCCTTCGGCTCGCCAGAGGATTTCGAGGGCAGCGACGAACAGACTTCCCCCACTCAAACTACAACTACACTACAACTAGAGACAAGGAAATAATTGGAAAATAAAGGGGGGCGGAAGCTGTCGGTCGGTCGACCGGTGGCGGCGGTAGCCTCCCTAAGGCTAGGGTTTCTGGGAGCTTTTGGAAATCGGCTTTTTTCTAGGAGCTTTTTCACGCGGAGAGAGAGAGAGAGAAAGAGGAGAGAGAGTTTCCACTTTAATATACTCAGTAGTATAGAAAACTCCATTAAAGGTAGCGTGATGGAACCGCCTTCTATTGAGGTCCGGGAGCACTTCCGAGTTCGGAAGTCCCTCCCAAGTCATTTTAAAGGCGGTTCGAATTAATTTTATGCGGTTTAGCCTTTAATTGAGGCATGGAAGCATTTTCGAGTACATAACCACCTTTAATCCCAGGTCCCAAATTTATTTTAAAGGCGATTTTAAATACAGAATCGCCTTTAATGATCCTTCGTTGGCCCAGTATATACAACACTTGCAATTTAAAGCAAAACCTTACTCACGCGCAGACTTAATTTCTTCCTTTTTTCATTCACACCGTCGCAAAGCTCCTTCACCATTTTCCTCAGACCATCGCATTTCCCTCTCTCTCGTTGCCGATGCTTAGAGCCTCTCTCGTCGCCACCGTCTGGAGCCTCTCTCATTGCCACTGCCTAAAGCTCTGTCGCCGCATCCCTCCGCCTGCTCTCGCTCTCGCCGACACCTGGAGTCTCGTCGGCGCGTCCCTCCTCCTCCTCCTCTAGCTCTTGTCGCTTCCTGGAGTACCTCCGTCTTCTCTATCTCTCGTCACCGCCACTATGTTGTTCATTTTCGAAAACCCTCCAAATCTCGATCCCCGCTCCGCCTCCGCCTCCCGCCACTGTTGTTTGTCCATTAGGTTAACCCGCCGCTGTTGTTTCTTTTGTTTAAATCAAATTTTGTTATGTAATTAAAGTTTGTTGTTGATAATTTGTGTTTCTGTGTTTCTTTTGTTTCTCGGTCTGTGTTGCTTCGCTGTCGGAAACCTTAGTTTTTCGGCAGCTATTTTTTTGGAAGGATAGAAATAGGTTCCGAGTTCTTAACCCATTTCGGACCCTATTAAAGGGGGTTATTTGAACCAGAGAAGACACTTTGGTAGTACCTTTAATGGTCCAATATAACCGTCTTTGATGGCCCCTTTCTCCACTAGTGACTAGTGCAAAAGTGGACCGTTAACTATGTTTAAAACGGAAAAAATGTGATTTTGAATCGTCTTCTCTGATACCGTGGCACAATCAGGCGGTTGTATGATTGCGTTTCGTCAACCGCCATTGATCAGCGCAATCTAGGGTGCCGCTGATGTAGAAGTATTTTTTTAACCATCGTGTAATCTTTCGAAATCGTAGCATACTAAGTTTTCCTGGTCGAATTATGCTTCTAAGATTGGAAACACACTTCGTAAACTGATTTTCCGTATAGTGTTTCGATATGAGATTGGGCGTCGGTAGAAAGTAAGCTCCAATGTTGGGGTGAAATTTGTGTTCTGCTACGTGCGTTGTTGCTGATATCCAAACAGTGGACGGTTAAGTTTTTATCAGACTTCAGAAGTAATATCGGATTTACACGCCTGGTGTCTTTTAAATTAAGTCATGAGGCCTCTTTTGAAAGGATGCGTGTTTCGACATCGAATGTGTGTTCAGAAGTATTTGGAGATTGTATGGCGTTTCAGGTCAAATGTAGTTCCAGTATCGGCTGTTAAATTGGAACAATTGTTGTTTCTACCATTTTGATCCGAATTAACGAAAGGATTCGGCATGAAAGTCAGGTGTACCTTTGTTGATATTGCAAAACAGGATCTAAACTCAGAAATTGTGCCGGTAAATATAGACATTTGTTAATTTAATTGATGAAAATCAGGCACTTGATTTTTCCACATTCAACAACTACTCCCTCTGTTTTTCTATGTTTGACATCATAGGTTTATGTGTTGTTATTTTTGCAAGTGGAAATGTGTGGTAAGAATTGAGTGAGAAGAGTAAAAAGTTTAATGCGTGGTTGAGAATAGTGTACTTTTTGCCATAAAATGAAAGGTGACAATTTTATATAAACATACGAAAATAGTAAGTGTGCCAAACTTAAGAAAACAAAGGGAGTATTACATTTTCAGTAGCAATTTTACAAAGGAGTATATGAATACTCCCTCCTTCTCATTCTAAATTGCTTATTTACTTTTTGAGAGTCAAACTTTGTAAACTTTGACTATAAATATAAATTAATGTATAAATAAAAAATATATCATGTGAGGTATTGTTAGATTTGTTTTAACATCTATTTTCTAAATATCAATTTTTTATGCGACATTATTACATGTAACTAGAGATATTTACTGTCAAACATGCTCATTAAAGACCGTGAAAAAGTAAATAAACAATTTAGAGTGAGACCGAGGAAGTAGTCATTATCTAGAATTGAATTTGAAACTAAGTGAATTGGAAGTGTGGATTTTTCTAGATACATATTTTGTCACTTACCCGATTTAAAGGTAGGTTGAGATATGTTTATTGTACGATCTTGAACAGTATGGCCGGCTAACTTGCCTCTCCCCATTTTCAATACCTCGATTGTGAATAGTGTAGTATTGTTCCCAAAATGGACCCATTCCTAACAATGTACTTGGTCAAAGAGAGAATCATTAAGAAAGAATTATTTTCAAATATATGCATTGAATATAGCATTTGATCGTTCATCCAAAATGTTCTTTACAGATCCAACGCAAGAAAGACATGCTTTCCTGTTTTATTTTATTCGTGGATAAAAAATTTTCTTGTCCACAGTGGAATGAATCCTCTGATGATCATAGAGGTTGAGAAGAAATCCATCTCTTAAACATGGCTACACATTCTTCAGGCTTGTATTCAGGCGCAGTGTGTCCCCCTCCCTGTTGCATTAAAATTGCACTACATTTTAATAAAACCGACATGCCACGTCTCAACCAAACACGATAACTAGATGTGATCCATATAACCGACACTGATATAAAGCAGTGGAAGAAAAGGAGGAAATTCTTGCCTTCAAAGTTGCAAATGCCATCTTATTAGCATAAGTCCTTGTATATCTGCAGGAGAAATGTACAATGTAAAGTTAATTACTAGGAGAGTAGTCATACAATTGACAGTGAAATCATAAGCAATTTGTTAGCCATAAATTATACCATACACCCAGGATATCGTAAGAATGGTATCTCCCGGTCGTAGATAAATCATACAGAATCCTCGGTGTACCGTATAAGAATTGTTTATTAACCATACCCGGCAACTTGTCCCCCAACTATCCACTGTCTCCAATCATCTATGATTTGGTAGTTTAAGGATTTTATCCATGCTTGAGTTCCAAGATGCGGGACAAGCATATCATGGTCTCCGTTGAATCACAAAATACACCGAGAAATACACATACTGAGTGAATGAAAGCAGTCCTGATTGCTTATAATCAAACCATGCGTATATACATTCTTAAGATCACATGTACACGAGAGATCGGTATCCTCTGATGCTGAGGTTAGCATGATACGGTACAACAGTGCTAAGCGTTCTCGCGAATGACACACCAAAGTTGCATCTAATCCACTCAGAAATGGTATCCTGAAATATATGCAATGATTTGTGCCCTAAAAGGCTAAAACACAGATAAAGAGGGAATAGTTTCAGATTTGTACCTTTCTTATATGAAGGGCTTTCTGAACACTCTCATCATTAGCCCAGTGATAAGCTAGCCTATAGCCATCCATCTATCACAAGAATCACATAAGCAAATGCATTGCAAAAGGAACTAATTTTATGATACATATGTCGGTATCTTACACGACATTTGATTGGAGTAGGTTCTCGAATCTTCTTAGGGAACATTTCAATGGCGGATCTTCTCATGCTACCAGACCTTCTCTTCGTTGGCTCTGGTGAAGCAAAAGGACAATCCGGCTCGAGGACATGTGCACTCATAATACCATTAAGCAACTGCCAAAAGCACTCAAATTCATTTCATTACTTGGAATCAGAAACAGGAAAGGAAGCAAATTTATGTCTTTTACCTGATCAAATGTCTGCTTGTGTTGTAAGCAGAGTGCATTACTAGGATCAATGCTTTGATACTGTCCATGGCAGTTTGCCATTAAGCCCTTTGAAAGAATCAAGAACTGATACTTAGAAGGGACTAAAAACCAAAGAAAATGATGGATGATTTTGGAGATTCTGCTAGATCATCCAACCTGGTAGAGTTCGTTAGAGATTAGCGCGAGCCCGTGAGCAGTAGGGATTCTGTAGTTTGCATCATCTGCATTTGTCGTCGGGTTCCCGATCAAGTAACCCTGAAGTCATTTCACCGCTGCAACAGCTTAGAAATGCATATAAGAAGGTGGCGAGACACCTTACTACGGGTGTGTTTGGCCGGGTTTATCAGAGGATTTAGGAAAGTAGTACAAACCTTAAGATCAATCTTAGGCTCAATCTCCAGCTCATTTCCTGCATTTTTTTTACCACATTGTAGTTAGTCTTAGAACCCTTATTTCTTTTCTTGAGATTTTAGCACATTAACAGATTCTCGGACAACTTAAAACACAAAAAGGCATGTTTTTTAATCATACCATCAGATATAAGTTGAGCAACAATCGGAACAAGGAAACCTGCGTATGAGTCTCCATCAATATAGACTGGATTCGCGATAAACTCCGGGTGATCAACCAGCCACTGCAAAGCAATATCAGAATCATAACTTCCTATGAATGCTTGAATTGATAATTTTCAAACTCCACAGATTATTTAACTCTACTTAAGTGAAAAGTAAATTACCTTTCTAAGGAATTCATAAATTTGATCAGAAACTTGTGAATCAGAAGAATGAGAAGCTTTAACAGTCCTGGCATATGAATATCCAGCTCCTACTGGCTGGTCCAAAAAGATAATGCTTGCCGCCTAAAAAACAAGACGAGGGTAATTTCTGACACGACAATAAGATTTATAGAGACAACTCAACCGAACAAAATGCTAATGACATAACCCGATTTTGCCACGCCTACTCGAAATGTCACACCCCTTTTAAGTCACTGGCATGAATCCATTAAAAGATCACATGAACTCAACTCACCTTGGTCCAAGAATATGGATTTAGCATCAACTTAGGCAAACTCCCATCATAAAGAAATGGCTCAAACTTTATTGGTCCTGAAAGATTATGCAAAACTTATTCAATATGACTAAGGTAGAGAGAGATATCCACATGAATCATATTAGAATCATGGGCTATAATAGCACTATCACGAGCCAAACAGTGGGATTATATTATAAGTCCACTGGACTCGCATTGACTCTGATACTATGTTAGATCACGAACTTCCATCTAAAATCGACTGATACTATGCAGATGTGACTCATGACTTTATATACCCCTCCGTCCCACAACTATTGACTTTTCTATTTTAGTCCGTCACACAAGTTTCAGCCACTTTTAAAACTTACATATTTTAGTAAAATTGAGTGGCCTAATTGAGCCACATCAGCTTTAATAAATATTGAGCCAAAACTTTAGTGGTCATCTCAACTTTCTTAAATATTGAGCAAAAAAGTGAGTGGTCATTTGTGAGACCGAGGGAGTATTAAGTTATAACTTAGTCTACAGCTCACCAATCTCATAAACAAGGCCAGAAAACGCAGTGCAACCGGGGCCACCGGTTAACCAGAGCACAAGCGGGTCGGATTGAGGATCGGACTCGGATTTGGTGAAGTAGTAGAACAACTGCACATCCTCGGATTCATCAACACCCACATACCTGAATGGAACACAAACATAAATCATTTCCTTTCATTTCTTAGATGAATTTTGAGCTTCAGAGGTTTCTTCATCAGCTCACCCAGTTTCCAGTACAAAAGGCAGAGGCCCCGGAAATCCCGGAAGATTCTTAACAATAGAAGCCGCCATAGAAGATTCTGACAACGTTTGCACCACTAATATGAAAACCAAAACCAGGATATTGCAGAGATGAATCCCTGTTGAGCTTGAACCACCATGTTTTTCCATTGTCGGTGTGTTTTTTTCGCTTTCTTTCTTTGTTTGGTAGAGGAGGAGATATCCGTGAGTTTAAAGTTGGAAAACTAAATGCAGAAGTGCAGAGTCGTTTCTAGAAATTTGTTGAAATAAATGCAGAATTACAGAGTGGTTTTTCTGGCTTGTTTTCTCTGGTGTATGTATCTGTCGTTTGGTTCCGGGGCGAAACCGTTCTCTTCATTGATTGGTTGATTTTATCGTTGTAATGTACGCCCATTTTCTCAATTCTTATACATATTATAATGTCAAATTATTATTTATGGAAAGAGTAAGGTTTACACTGTAAATTTGAAGAAATTAAAATAAAGTTTTCCGATTGTATCAATCGGGTCATAAACATATCACTCATAAATGTTGCATAATAAAATTTTAATATTGCAACTAAAATCTTTTACCTTTCTATATTTTCAATTCAACCCCGTCTTTTCATATGCTTATGGAAAGTCCGTCTTTCTCAAGATTTTGCCATATTTTATTACTTGTTCTTTTAATATTACAAGATTAAATTGCGGATGTTAATTATAATGTGCGAAAAGAAACTTTTACATCCCAACCAAAAAATAATTCTTTCCTTATTCTAATATATTCGAAACTTGCTTTCTAAGTTCCGGAGTTGTCACCGTTATAACCAACGTTAGAAAAAGTTACACGTCCATCACGTATCATTTGAATCTTTAATCGATTTTTGTGAATCAAATGATACCTAGATGCTCCGTCCAATAAATGTACTGATTTTAATATTGTGTTTGACTTGTTTTGATTTTCTTTTTTTTTTCTTCTACTGCTTTGCTTATTTTTCCCCTTTTTAGCTACATATTTTCATTTTTTTGCTGCTTAAAATATATGAGGTGTTTTAGAATATGGATTTTTATTTATTTTTACATTAGATCGAAAGTTTATAAGTTAAATTTTCCGATGACCTTTTACCTGTTAAAACTTTGTTTGCTTTCAAATCTACTCTCTAAAATTAGTTTAGGAGAAATCCGAGTTAAAAGTCATCTATACAACTGAATTTTGGTGATTCCTTCTGATGTTACAAACAGATTTGTAGACTACTATTGGTTTGGATAGTTTCAAGTTGCTCGGGCTCGTTACATTTGGTTAGACTGCCTTTACCGATTTACTTCGATTGTTCAACCTAGTGTTAAGGTTCTTTGTACCCACAAAAGATTAATCTTAAACATTAAAGAAATAGATTTTAGCTAGGTAAAGAAATACAATTTAGCCAACTAAAAATGACTGGGAAAATTCTCTTACTTTTTACGATGGATTTTTAATTTATTGGAGACTAATCATGATTTTAGTAGAGGAGCGGTTAATTTTTGTTATTAGGCTGTCTATATGCTGAGTTGGTTCAAATTTTATGTGGTTGACATATATTTCGAGCAAGCATGCAACTTTAAAAAGAGGAATACCAAGTTTAATGATTATTATTGTGATTGTTTTGAGTCGGAACGTTGGCTCAAATTGGTAAATCTGCTTGGCGGGTTTAGGTCGATCTTGCTAGACGGTTTCATGATAGAAGAGAACCACTTTACCGTACAATAAACCTTTCATTAAGTAAAAAAAAACTGTTTTGAATTTTATATTTACTACCTTTGTGTAAACGACACAATCCCACATCAAATTGTAAGACCTTCGGTTATTCTTATTGGGGATAAATGCGGTTATGCCCCGAATTCTTTGTTTAGCGCATATATACCCCCAATTTTTTGAAAGTGCGCATATACCTCTCAAATTTTTCAGAAGTGCACATATACCCTCCTTATTTTTTGAATATGCACATATACCCCTGTAGTCAGAGATTATCATTTGAAAAACATAGGGGTATGTGTGCACTAACCAAGGAACAAGGGTATATATGCACTTTCAAAAAACTGGAAGCACTTTCAAAAAACTGGAAGTATATATATGCACTAAATAAGGAATTGGGGCCATGAATGCACTTTATTCTTTTTATTAATATAAAGGATTGAATTTTCAAATCCCCGTATGATTTTTAAAAAAGAATGCAGTGGGCAAGCGAATGACATAGCAAACCATCTGGTCTAGAAATCAGATAATTCTTCTACTATCCAAAGTAAAGCTGTAAAGAGTGGAATGTTGTGCAACTTGATCACAAAGGTGGGGAAGAAATCCATCTCTTAAACATGCCTAAACATTCTTCAGGCTTGTATCCAGCAGCTGTGTGGCCTCCTCCCTGTTGCATAAACCACATCAAGATTGCAAATTAGCCCTTACAATTTTCCCTATTATTAGATAAAGCAATGGAAATGAAGTTTTCTTTTTTTCTCTTGCCTTCACTGTTGCAAATGTCATTTTGTTGGCATAAGTTCTTGCGTATCTGCATCACGCACAAAAAAAAAAATAGAGCACAACAACTCCAAGTGAACACATAAACAAACAACAGTGATTTAAGAAGCAATGTTTCGATAATTCGATCATACCCCGCGACTTGGCCTTTAACTATCCATTGCCTCCAATCTTCGATGATTTGGTGATTTAGCGATTTTGTCCATGCTTGAGTTCCAATATGAGGTATAAGCATATCATGATCGCCACAATATCACAAAATTTTACTGTTAGTAACATTAGCTCAATGAATGCACTAATTATTGTGTATCAATCTAACCTGTATACAAGAGATCGATAGCCTTTAACGCTGAGGTTAGCGTGATATGGTACGACAGAATCAAGATTCATCGCGTATAATATGGAGTAGTTGCATCGAATCCACTCATTAATGCTGCCCTACAACATATGCATGTGTAAAATTTTCAGAATTCATATGTAGGAAAAGGATGAAGCAAAGAAACAAGTTTTCACTGTCAGAATTGCATACCTTTCTTACAAGGAGTGCCTCTTGGACACTCTCATCATTAGCCCAGTGATAAACCAGCCTAAATGCGTCCTCCTATCGTCGTAAGTCACACGCATAACTTCGCGTAAGTCAATGCAAAATGTTGATTTGATTAAAACGTGTATCGGTAACTTACACGACATGTAATTGGAATAGGTTCTTGAATCTGAATGACCATTTGCTCGGTAGCCTCTAGCGAAGCAGAAGGACAACTTATCGCGAGAATGTGTTTAGTATTGATACCCCTAAGCAACTGTGAGAAACAAACCTTTGGTCTCATTTTTTGGCACTTGGTATTTAAACTGCTGAAAAAGGTTTGCGTTTTCTTTACCTCGTTGTATTTCTGATATATTGTAAGCAGAGTTTGTTACTTGGATCTACAGGTTCATATTGTCCATTGCAGTTGAGCTTTAAGGACTGCAAAATGACAAAGGGTTCGTAACAAAATGGCTAATCATGAAGCAAATGAAGGATGATACAGTATACCTGCATGCAACAAAAACACAAACCAAAACCATAAATTTCATCTTCATTTCTGAGTTGAAAACTAAGGTTCAGACAGAATATGTTTGTGTGATCACTAACCCAGTTTCCAGTTCGAAAGGCAGAGGCCCCGGAAATCCGGTGATAGAATGTAAAACTCACAAAATAATTGTGTCTGTATGTATTCATATATAGAGAGTACAAAGGGTATACAAGGTAGAATCATATATGTAAAATGATATATACGAAAGAAAATTTTCTTGCATAGTGCCACAACTGAAGACCATAATGCATAGTGCCACAAACATAACGCAGAATTATAGTAGCAGCTTGGTAATGGTTATCAGTAGGTGCCTGCATGAACTTACTAACCGTATTTACAGTATAAGAAATATCAGGACGCGTAATGGACAAATATTGTAGTGCACCAGCCAAAGAATGATAAAGTGTGGGATTTCCGAATGGCTTGCCAGTAGTACTTGAAAGCTGTGAAAACATCGATAACCCTTGTACTGTGTACTGTATCCCAAAAATATACAAAACATACTCTGAGGTGCTAATTTATGCGCAGCATGGGGCCTCAATTACGGAAAAACTCGACAACCAAATGATTGAAAGTTGGAGTAGTCAGGCGTAGTACCAAAAATAACAGAGAGTGAAGACTGACCAGATAAAACCGAAGTAGGCGGACTGTTGATAATGTAGACTGCTGTAAAAAATGCATCATACCAAAATGAATGATGAGGCCATATTGAGAGAGCATCGAAAAACCTGTCTCAGTAATATGATGATGCTTCCTCTCTGCGCGACCATTTTGCTCAGGAGTGTAAGGACAAGAAAGTTGATGATGAATGCCCTTTGACGCA
>JAULKM010000002.1:13665131-13675712 GCA_032355605.1 Rubia tinctorum | reverse complement strand
CATAATGATATTTGTATCTATATACTGGTTAAAATTTATGGTCAAATGTGTCTTGAGAAAGTTGACAAAAAAATGTGCAGATTGAACTGGGACAGAGGTAGTAACATTATAGCTCTCCAGAATATAATTTTAAAAAAAAATGCTAAACCATATATTGTTTCGATTGCATGCCTATAATCATATACCTAATGCATGCGCTTTTCAAAACACAATTTTTGCTTTGAAAAAAGCAAGATACCTAATGCTTATGCTCCCGATCCGGTGACTACTCTGATATATCATCAGACGTGATCCTACTCAGACTCAGATTAGATATATCATTTAGTGGATTAGGATTAGAACAGATGGCAAAGTCGAGCTCTGTTTTTTTTGTGTGCTCTTTTTCGTTTAATTAGCAAAAATGAAAATTAGGATTATATTTACTGTCGTGTTTTGTTAAAAAATTATGTGGTAGTTGGTAAAGATTATCAAAATTATATGGGAATATTTTAAGAATTACAAATTAATTAGGATTAAAATTATGTGATTAGAATCAATTCCTAAATACAGATCAAAAACTCATAAGTGCAGGTCATAAGGACAATATCGTAAATCTTTCATTAAAATTGCCTGCATTTAGCAATTCTCAGACTTAGATTTGCCCTTAATTATAGCGAGTGTTATACATATTAGTGTTTTCCCCCTTTTCTTTCTCTCTGTTCCTGGCCATCAAATGAACTGATACAATGAAGTTATAATTTATAAATGGGATATATACCAATATAACCATACATACTTGATTAAATACCAATATAACTCTCAAATAAATTTTAGTGCAAAAATAACCCTAACTAGTTAATGTAAGTGCCAATATAACCCTCAAACCTCATTTCCGGCATCGTCACCGTAATATGTTTGGGTTATATCAGCACATTCGTAAAACTGATAGAGTTATATCAGCACATTCGTAAAACTTATAGGGTTATATTAGCACATTCGTAAAATTTATAGGGTTATATCAGTACATTTCTATAAGTTTTGGTACTTACACTGATTATCTAGGGTTATATTGACACTTTCAAACATTGAAAGATTATATTGACACTTATGTCAAATAGGTATGATTAAAGAAGAATTTTTTATTCTTTATAGATTACTCATACTGAAACCATAATTCTAATTTCTAAGTGATGAACTGAGCCAACTGAAAATAAATTACTCCATCATCTTCATCTCATCATCCTTGTCAGAGTTGAGAAAAACAAGGTAACATGCGTTGACGGGGTTTACAGAGAGCCTCCAACGGCTCTTTTCTCGGCATTGTAACTCTTTTTCTCTCACTGGCACTCTCTCCGTCTCGATATAATTGACCACTTTATTTTTTCCGTCTCAATATAATTGATCACTTTATTTTTTCACAATTTTCAATGATCATGTTTGACGTTAAAATCTCAAGTTACATATACCAATTCTGCAAAAAATGAATAATTAAAAAATAGATTTTAAGATGAATCTAACAAGATCACACGGGATATTTTTATGAAATATAGATTAATATATATTTACGTTCAAAGTTTATTAAATTTGACTTTGAAAAAACAAAGTGGCAAATTCTGCTAGACGGAGGGAGTATCAATTTCCCTGTCCCCTTCCCTCTCCCACTCGAAACCTTGAACCAAAGTTCCGACAACGAGCGCCACCACCCTTTTGCCCAAAGCACTCCCCGGACACGCTCGCCGGCCGGAGCCAAACGGGAGGTACTTAAACCCTTCGTGTTCCCGGCCGGCGAATCTCTCCGGCTTGAACGCCTTCGGGTCCTCCCAGAGCATCGGGTCCATCTGAATGCTCCATATGTTCGCCAGCAGAAGTGTGCCCTTGGGGATGTGAAAGCCGGCGACGGAGCAATCCGCCGAGGATTCGTGCGGTACGAGGAGAGGAACCGGTGGGAATAGCCGGAGGGTTTCGTTGACTACGTTCTGTAAGTAGTTGAGTTTGGGCAGGTCGTTCTCCGACAGAAAATGGTCTTGTCCGACGACGGTTTCGATTTCGGATAGTAGTTTGCTCCGGGCTTCGGGGTGGTTCAGGAGGAGCGCCATTGCCCACTCCGCCGTTGAGGCGGAAGTGTCAACCCCGGCCATGATTAAGGACTGAAAGGATAAACATTTGTTTGAAACGAAAGGAGGAGAAAAACAGGGCATCACAGGATTTACCGTACAATATTTTTATTTTTTGAATACGAATCTACCAAATTGAAATTTACCTGAATTATAACTTTGATGAGTAAATCAGGGTAGTTCTCAGGTTCTTTTTGTTGCAGTGACAGCATAACATCAATCAAAGTCGCCGTCTTCTTTTCACCACTTCCGTCGGAGAAAGATTTCCGGCCATCGTCGACGAGTTTCTGGAAGAAGTCATCCTTCTTCTTTCGCATGCTCACAAGCCTGTTCTTCATCCCCTTCACACCCACCCACCGGAAAACCGGCAAGTAATCCTCCAAGTTGGGAATCCCGACCAGCTCCAGAACATCCCCTATAGTCTCCCGGAACTGCGCGGCTTCTTCGCTGTCGGAATCCTTCCCGTAGAACCGCTTCCCAGCGATCATCCTGACGATAACATTGAACGAAAGATCCATGAACTTGGACCTCAGGTCAACCTTAACCCGACCCGAACACGAAGCTTCAAACAGCTGCTTCGCGAGGAACTGAACCTCCTCTTCTCGGATGCTCTTCAGATGGGCCAGCCGACGGGAAGAGAGGAGCTCTAGGGTTACCAGCCGCCGCATTTTCCGCCAGTGGGGCCCGTACGAGGTGGAGGGGATGGTTTGGTTGTCGTAACTGATGAGCTTTCCGGCGAGTAGCTTCGGGCGGTTGGCGAAAACAACATCGTTTTTTCCGAAGCATTCTTCGACGGCCGCCGTGGAGGAAACCACAAGAGCGTTCCGGGTTCCGAGGCGGAGGAGCATAACAGGGCCGTACTTTGTTGAGAGGTTCCGGAGTGTTCTGTGAATCGGCGGTCTGAAGAGATGAAGGTGGCCGATGATTGGCAGTGGCGGTGGACCTGGAGGTAGGTTTTCGGGGCCATTTTTGATGAGCTTGAAAATGTAGTAGAGTATGGGGAAGAAGAGAAACAAGGTGAACAGTAGTTCATACCCCATTGATGGTTTTGTTTGCAATGCAATTGATTTAACATTGATTAAAGATGCTAACTGGTGCAGATCCTTGTTACAGATATTGCCATGAAGTTAGCAAACTCACGTGAATGTCTATTATTATAAGTATCCATTGTCTGCTGTTATAAGCATTTCATCGGGTTGTCTCTGACAATTTAGAGGTCATGTGTAAAATAAAAATGAGACCCCTAAATATATTAATTTAAAATTATTAAATAAAAATTATATTATTTGGATATTACGGTTTTTCAAAACAAAATATAAAGGCAAAGATAAATTAATAATACTGCTTCCAAAATATCACGTTTGATTTCTTAAAAATTAATTAATTAATAGCTAATAATAAAATTTACAGTGCTACCTATAAATCTTATCTTGTACATTTTAATAGTTGATATTTAGTAAATTACTTACCGATAAATAATCGTACCACATTTTAATAATTGACATTTAGTAAATTACTTACCCACGGATGATCATAACATTAAATCTTATTTAAATAAGACATTTAAATAGTTGACATTTGGTAAATTACTTACCGATGACAGTATCAATAAATCTTATATAAATAAAATATTGGGGCCCTGTTCAAAAGAATCGGTTGTGCCTGATAAAAGCCGACCTTACATTTCATAAATTGATAAACTTTCATGTTATCGATTTATTAAGAGCATCTTCAATGGTTACAGACTAGATATGGAGATGACTCTAATGGTATGCTACTTTTAGGTTTTCAAAATGAAGCAGTTATAGACTAATATTACTCGCTTTAAAGTAGAGCAATCACACTGCTCGTTACAAGACTCCATCTCTCTGTAAGGATATCGTTTATTAGTTGTGATTGAGATATGATTATGATTATGATTAGATATGATTGAGATACGTCTAGGTACATTGTATCTTTAGGGCTTGTAATCTCTATGTGTATTTCCTGCAATACACATCTCTACTAAGTTAGAGTTTCCTCATTCACATGGCACTGTTGCAGAGACCTCCCTATGGCATTGGTATTTTGGTACTTGGGCATCAGTAATTCGGGCCCCTTGACTACCGGTGTCTAAGTATGGCGGTGCTGAAACGTAGTTACAAAGGCATTGGTAGTATAAGTATGGCGGTGCTAGAATAGATTCCAGCACTGGTATACACTATCGGTGCTACAAATCTACATTCCAGCACTCCCCTACTTAGGCACCGATATCTCAAGTGGTCAAAATACCGGTGTCTATGCTCGTTTGTACCGGTGCTAGTAAATATGTGATCAATAAAAAAACAGACATCAAAACACTAAATAACCAGAAATTCATGTAAGAAAACTGGAAATTCATAACCACAACTCAGGACTTCATTACACATGTGTGTGTGTGTGTGTGTGAAAATACATAACAACTCACAATTCATGAAACAAACTAGATCTAAACATAGATTAACAACATTACTTATTATAAAAACTAGATCCTAATTTCCACAAACCCTAGATAACATCAAAGAACCAAAACCACACCAGAGATCAGAGCGCGGGGAAATGGCGTCGGGGCTGGTCCAGACGATGGCCTCGGGGATGGTGTGCCGCAAGGAGGGTGGAGTGGGGATCATCAGCGTCGGCGTCGAAGCCTTCAAAGTGGGAATAGGCGGCGACGGAGATGAAGATGTGGTAGAGGAAGAGGGAGGGGATAGAGAGGTGGTAGAGGCAGGATTATGGGAGGGCAATGTGGGTGAGTTAAATTTAGGGTTTGAGGTTTTGTTTATATAGAAAAAGTTTTGATAGTTGAGATTCAATCAACAAAATAAATCAATGGTTCAGATGAAACTAAGTTGGGCTCTTTTTGTAAAAAAAACTCTATAGCATCGGTACAAATAGCGATGCCCAAAATGGCTCATACTGATGCCTATGCATGTGAAAAGCAGCTGCTTAAGGCTGCTTTAAATGGCCTTTCTAAAAAAAATTGAACTCGAGAGCAAATCAAAGATTTTTTTTCTAAGTATGGAGCACCGGTACAAAAATAGGTGTTTTTGTATATGAAAAGCAGTTTCTTAGGGCTGCTTTAAATGGGGTACATTTATTTTTTTTGGACCCGAGAGCAAACATGGAAAAAAATTCTAAGTATGTAGCATTGGTACATATACCGGTGCCTAAGTAACTCATACCGGTGCTAAGTCCACCTAATAATTCCTACAAATTTTTGAATAAAAAATTGGAAAATTAATTTTCCCGCCACAACTTAGCGCCGGTTTGAATGAAAAACAATGTCGGTGCTAGTATTATCTGATATTTTTATGAACTTTATAATTTTTACTATTAGGTCCATAGATTTTTTTTTGGAGGCGGAAAATCACAAAATTGAAGACAACAAACGCAATTAAATAAGAGACTATTGCGTCTTTGAAATTTGAGGTACAGTGGGTGAACGGAAGAGGCTCAAACATATTTTATGAAAAAATACGCTATAGCCCAAATATTTATTACGACATTATCATTCTCTCCAAAATACACGATTTTTTTAAAAATTCTTGCATAAATATAGAAATAGAAAATTGGATACAATTTTAAAAAGCGCTAATACATGTTCTAGAGTAGTTTAGAGTTGATTAATTAGAAGTAAGAAAGTGAAATCAGAAAGGATTATGGATATGTTCTTGTGTCCGATTGTTCATAAATATTTCATTATAGAGTTGGAAAATACAATGGGGTGTATAGGGTAGCATCACGTTTGAGCGGATTTCAATTTGGAGTTATGAGTAAAGTTTTATTTTTTGCACTTAAGTCCCTCCAAGAAAGTTAGAGTCGACGAACCACAAAATTGGCAGCACCAAAATGCAATTTGATAATATGAGATCGTAACTTTCCAATTTGGGCATGTATGGATGAACGAAAATGTCTTGAAAGTCAATATTGATTACTTCTATAAATTCTTAGAAAATTACACTATGGCACAAAATTGTGTTATCCCATTACCCATTGCTCCAAAACACATGATTTTTGTTGTTCTTGCCTAAATATATAAGTATAAAATAAAATATTTTAAAAATATATATTGAAAAGCATTAGTATTTGTTTTAGAGTAACTCGTGGTTAATTACTTAGAAGTTACAAAGTAAAATCGGATATGATTATGGATGTGTTCTTGTGCCCAATTTTTTATGAATATTCCCTTATAGACATGGAAAATACATTGAGGGTGTATTTGGTTGGATCAAGTTCGAGCGGATTTCAATTTGGAGTTACAAGTAAACATTTTACCTTTTGCACTTAGGTCCTTCCAAGAATGCTGGAGGCGTCGAATCACAAAATTAGCAACATCAAAGTGCAATTCACCAAGAACAATTGTGACTTGTCAATTTGGGCCTACATAGGGGGGTCTCAAATCAAAATAATGATTACTTCTACACATTTTTTGTAAATTACATCGTGGCCCTCAAATATTACAAACACGCCCTTCTCTCCCAAAAATTCACTTTTTACTTGCCAAAAAAGGGGTACGTGAGCATTAAATGCACACATAGCACCCGACATATTATAACATATACCAGTAATCAAAATAATGATTACTTCTACACATTTTTTTGTAATTTACATTGTGGCCCTCAAATATTACAAACACACCCTTCTCTTCCAAAAATTCACTTTTTACTTTCCAAAAAAGGGTACGTGAGCATTAAATGCACACATAGCACCCGACATATTATAACATATACTAGTGCTAGCTATTTTCCCACCACAATTTTACCCGCCAAAATTACTAGTTTGGTCATAGACACCAGTATTAGCACCGCTATATGTCATTCAGACAAAATCGCTGCTGGAAAATATCAAATTTAGACATTTTTTCTTCAAAAGAACCTATATCTAGCACCGGTATTTATTGAACTGGTGCTGAATTTATTCATAGACTCAAGTTTTTGCACCTGTATATATATCATTCAGACAAAGCCGATGTTTGAAAATATCAAATTCGAACATTGTTTATTCAAAGGCACCAGTATCTAGCACCAGTATTTAGTGAACCGCTGCTAGATTTATTCATAGGCACCGGTATTAGCACCGGTATATGTCATTCAGACAAAATTGGGGCTAAAAAATATCAAATTCATAATTTTTTTCTTCAAAGGCACCGGTATTTAGTGAAGCAGTGCTAGATTTATTCATAGGCACCGGTATTTTGGTTCATTTGCTAAATTACCGGTGCCTATGATATTCCTAGCACCGCCATTACTCTCCTAGCACTGACATATTGGTGCCTATGTACTTGTTTTCCAGTAGTGTGATATCAGCCTAATATTATCGATCCTCTCAAAGAAACCACAGCCTGTTTTCCTTCTCCCCCCCCCCCCCAAATCTTCTTCTCCCGTACTATCTTCCATTTTCCAGAAAATATTACCTAATCTATTTTTTTTCATTTTCCAAATATTCCCTGTCAATATTCACCTAACATATGACTTCCTTACCAAAGTCATTTCCCACGCCTCTCTCTCTCTCTCTCCTTCACTTCACCGTCCTGAGACACCTTCCACCATGGCTTCCGAAAAGTTTCCATATAACACCGTTCTACACATGATGCCTATCAAGCTTTCTTCCGCCAATTACCTCCTATGGAAACGTCAAGTTCAGCACGTCCTTCAACCGCAGGGTCTCTTCAATTTTGTCGACGGGATAAAACCTTGTCGGCCAGTGCCCACACCTCCGGCGATGTTGACTTCTTCATATGTCACTGCCCCCGCTTGTTATCATGGTGGTTCTAAGGACGCGACTTATAAGAAGGAGAAGGTTGCGTATGATGCGTGGCGTGACGAAGACCAACGAATTTGCAGTCTCTTATTTTCCTCTCTTACTGAATTCACTCTTCGGTAAATCTCTCATTGCGACATTTCTCAACAGATTTGGGATACTCTATTGGCCGTTTATCATAACAGCAGTAAGTCGACTATCCTTCGGCTTCGTCAACAAGCACAGCAAGTTCGAAAATCAGGTTCTGTTTATGACCTGCACCTTCAATTTAAAGATATTTTATGGGATCTCCTGTGAGTAATGATGATCAAATTTTATGGTTCTTGACTGCCCTTGGTGCTGAATTTAAGGATTTTTCTGCCCCCTTATTAATCTTTCTCCCACCCCGATGTAAGCCGATGTTGTTGCTCGCGTAAAAAACCATGAGACCTTTTTGAGTAATTTGCAGGGACCAATCCCCCAAGGAGGACCCAGTTCTGGTTCAGTGGCTTTCGTAGCCTCAGATGCACCTTTTGGTGGCTGCGTGTGGGGACACACGTCGGTGGCTACCATGCATAACGACGGCGCATCTGGTCTATGTGTCGCCTGTTGTGGTCAGTTTTCTGGACGCATTTGTGGCAGAAATTCTAGGCAGTTACCTAGTGGTTTTGGTCAACGTTCTGGACTCCAGTGCCAGTGGTGTTATAGACTGGGTCATGATGCATCTCATTAATACTGTTTGATTCCCCGCCAGTATGAGACTTCCCATCTTGCTCACCAGTTTCAGTCTTTCTTACAGCTTGAGTCGTCGTGCGTTGCTTCTGACTGGTACATTAACTCAGGGGATTTGAACCGTATGAGTGTTTCTTCCTCGACACTTAAGAGTGTGACCCCATTTCTTAGTAATGCTTATGTCTCTATTGGTAATGGTCATAAAATCTCTATTTATGTTATTGATGATTCTCATATTACACCTGGTATACGTTTAATAGATGTCTTGGTTGTACCTGATATTACCAAGAATTTATTGTCTATTAGTCGGCCTACTAAACATCTTTGTGTTCTAATCACTTTTGATGACCATGGTTTTATTATTCAGCACAAAGTGACCAAGGCATTCGTTGGCAGAAGCCATAATGAGGATGGCTTATACGTGTTGGATCGTGGTGAAGAGGCTTTAGTTTCATTCATTAAGAAAAATAAAAATCGGGCATCATTTGAGTTGTGGCATACCTTATTAGGACTTGTGTCCCATAGCATTCTTTCATCGTCAGTTAAATCTGGTGAATTGTCTGTTTCTTCTTTATTACTAAAACCTCATACCTTCACCCCTTATGTTATGGCGAAAGGTCATAAATTGTCTTTTGTTGAGAACTCTAAGCATGTTTTGGATTTGATTCATTAAGATTTGCAGGGTCCTGCTCTTGTTTTATCGGTTTTTTCTTATTATGCTCTTTTTGTTGATGATTACTCAAGATTTACATGGCTTTATCCTATTCGAATTTTTTTTGATTTCTTTGATTTTACTTGAAATTTGAGGCTTTGGTGGAAAACAGTTTTCTTCTCGTATTATTGTTTCTTAGAGTGACATGGATTCTAAATTCCTTAATACTCGGCTATGTGCATACTTTGACACAAAAGGGGTCCATCTTCAAGTTTCTTGTCATTACACACCCGGGCAGAATAGTCGTGTTGAGCGCAAGGATCGCCATGTAGCTGAAATGGGCTTCACTTTGCTCTTTCACTCTCATATGCCACTCTCTTTTTGGGATGATGTTTTTGCGATTGTTGTTTACACTATCAACCGCATTCCTACGCCCATTCTTGGTGGCTCCTCTCCTTATGGCCTCTTATTTGATTGAGTGCCGGTTTACTCTAACTTTCATCCTTTTGGTTGTTTTGTCGCCCGTATGATGATCATAACCTTTCGCTTCGAAGCAATCCTTGTGTTTTCACTGGTTATAGTGCTCTATACAAGGACTTTTGGTGCCTTGATACTACTTCTGGTCAAGTTTACATCATTCGACATCACTGGCGGATTTAGAAAATAAATTCAGTAGGGGCACACTGATAATAATTAATAGCATATTAAAAAATAAAATATAATTTGAATTTATTAATGAAACTTAAATCTCAATATAAATAATATAATATTATAATATATCTTTAAATTTTTATATTTTTTGATAAAGTTTAATAACTTTTTCTTCAATAGTTCAATAAGATGTGCTTTTTTCGATTAATGAAACAAGGCAATCATAGATTAAACCAGGAACATTCCATTCTATGCACATGATTAGTACATTATCAAACAGTATATAATGTACATTTAAATTCCTCCTATCAATAACTTTATTACAAATTATTTCGAAATAAATTGATTAAAACAAGAAGAGTGCAAACAGACTCTTAAGGTAGGTAATCGTGTGAGTGTTTTATTTTACGATGAATAATGAATATAAGGATAACTTGCCAAAAATTTAAAATTATAAACATAAAAAATCATTCAGTCCTTGTAATAGAAGATAAGGAGAAAAAAAAATCAAGTCTAAAGTTTATGATGTTAATTGAAATGGATAAAATAAAAAATTGTACAGCTAATAAACCTTTTTGAAGTTGCTTTTGAAAATTTATCTATATACCGGGAGGCAAAATCTTGGGAAAGACGGTCTTTCCATAAACTTATGGAAAGACGGGGTTTAATTATAATAATAAAAGGTAAAAGGTCTTT
>JAULKM010000002.1:13644723-13661302 GCA_032355605.1 Rubia tinctorum | reverse complement strand
AAGAAGTCTTGAAGAATTCTACCTTATCTAATCTTACCAAATCTAATTCTAATCAGAATAAAACTGAATATTCTAAACCCCAATTGAAATATTGCCAAAACTCTTCTAAGCCAACATGGTTGAGTTTATGGCTTCATTAATAATAATAAACTAAAATGATCACCTTACCTCATTGAAAAACCCAGTGGGAAAAAAGAGTATAGTGTTGACCTCCTAAATATACTAAACTAAGAAAAATATAATAAATTACATTTTTGATATCTTATCACCTATCGTGCCCGCGACCAAAATCAGAACCATTTTATGAAAATGTGAACTTACAGATACATATTTTTGCGATCGCGAAGGAGGTGTCGTGCCTCGCAACACACCATCGCAAGTCGTGGCATCCATGTCGCGAGCACGACAAGAATCATAAGTTTTTGGATAAAATTCCAACTCCAAGGTCCAGTTTTTCACGAGTTGCGATGGACCTAACGCTAGTCGCGACACTCTGTCATGAGTCGCGATGATGATATCGCAATCGTGAAGAAAATTAGATGTTTTTGGCCAAATTTTCAACTCCAAGTAACATGTTTTTGCGAGTCGCGGCGTACCTATCGCGAGTCGCGTTGTTTATTTTGTGATCGCAACAAAAATCTGAAATAATTTGAAAATTTAGCAAGTTCTAGGATCAAAAGTTCGCGAGTCGCGATGGATTAATCGCGAGTCGTGACGTAGGTTTGACTTTTCGCAGTCCATTCACTCTATCATCGCGACTCACGACAATCCCATTGCGAGCGCCACACTTTTGTATATATATAAAGGGAAAACCCCGTCAGTCTTTCTCTTCCACAACCAATTCTCCCCCGCTAATCCAATCCCACCACCTCTTCTTCACCAAAACTGGCCGAAATCTTCCATTAAAACCGGCCGAAAACCTTCCCTATCAAAAACCCCCCTACTTCGTTATGTATTGTGTTTTGCCCTATTTTTGATACATTGAGGGTAATGTAGTATTCCAGTTTGTGGAGGGGATTTATCATTCACTGTTTTTATTTTGGGATGCTGTATTTTGGATGTAGACTTGGATATATTTGTTCTTTCTCTTGGGATGCTATATTTTGATGCATTCAGATATTTTATAATTTTGACATGTGGAAGCTTTTTGGTAATTTATGATTAAAAAAACACAGAAAAATGAAAAAAAAAATTTGAAAAAAATAGAAAATGTAAAAGAACAAAAATAAAAAGAAAACCCGCAAAGTTGAAAACATGACAGGGCAATTTAGGCAACATTGAGGACTCGGATAGGCCAAAAACCCAAAAGGGCTGCCTAGGTAAAAACAAGAGGCTAAATGTGGGTGATATGTGAGCCAAAAGAAACATGACGTGTGGCTAGGATGAAAACCCGAAAGGGCTCCTAGGCAAAATGAGAAAGAGAGAAAAAGAAATTGGTTAAATATCTACTCATTTTCCAGTGCTGGAGTCATAAGGTTGCAGTTGACAATTGGATGATCGGGTAGGCTAATATCATGACACTTCTTGGGATTGGGTAATTTAACGGGGAAAACGAAGCAAGATATGAAATTCTTAATTCTTGATATGCTTCATTTTTTGGGTTGATATATTGGAATAAAGTGAAGTTTGTACTTGAACAATTGATACAATTTTAACCTCACTTGATACCGTTGGATTTTGGGATTAGCAAGTTAAAAACGCGTCTATGGAAATTAGGGAATTAATGGGTAGTATATTCGGGTAGATTTAGGAATAAGGCTTGTGTGTGATAGAAACTTTTGGGAATTTTGATATTGAGAGTTTTGTGAGGTTTTCATTTGGAGGAATATTCGAATTAGGATGGGGACATTTGAATTTCTTTGTGTTCTTGAATCTTTTCTTACTCGAGGACGAGTAAGGTTCAAGTGTGGGAAGGTTTGATATGTCCATATTATACGATGATTTTGGGATTTTTTATTCTCATTTTGGTAAGCTTTGTGCTTTGGATACTACATTTTACCTTGAAATTCTATTACTAGAGTTAAGAGTTACTTTATCGCTCTTATCACTTTTAATAAGGATTTTGTGAGACAAGGTAATAGTTTGAAGATTTGAAGACCACGAAGACTACATTTTGAAGACAATGAAGACCTTGAAGACCCGAAGAAGGGAAGAGGAGACAACTAAACTTAGACCAAAAAGAAGACAACATATGAGGGCGACCTATTCTGCCCGTGGCAGGTCGTGACACATGTGTCGCGAGACGCGACAGACCACTGCCCATATCTGTCTTTTGTACTTTTTGTACTATAAATACTCTCTTATCTCCTCTCTTTTACATATATTGTTCTCTCCTGATTCCATAGCTATAAAACCCTAGTGTTCTACCATTTTCATATTTCTTTCATCTTGATTTTATGTTTAAATTTCTATTGGTGTTTAGTATGGATTCTAGTAGCTAAACTTAGTCTTGGGAGCAATTGATTAAGGCTTCCAAGCCCATATCTTGACAACTTTGTATCAAGCTATTTAATCCTTTGCTATTGTGTATTTATTGTGCTTGAATTTGGTTGTTGAATACATTAATGGTATTGGAAGTTTGAGTATATGAATTGTTTATATGATTACGTTTTAGGGTTAGGAGAAAGTAGCTAATTTTGCTTTCTTTTGATATGAAATCCAAAGGCATGAATTAGAGATTCTAATATGGTTGATGATTTGGTGAATGCTAGATAAATGTGATAATGTCGAATTCTTTGTCATGTTTTTTGTGTGTAGCAAATAAGAGAGGTTTATGAACGATGAACGTTCTTGACTAATCTTGTGTAAATACATGAAGTGGTTCAATGCTAAGACACGGTGTAGTGTTTATAAGTGTTATCAATCTTGTTGATTCTTTGTACTTAATTCCATTAATGGGATACTTTTAGGCATTGATCGACTAAAGGAGTCATTAGTGAGGTTAAGCAAGAGATGTCGAATTCACTCTTGTAAACTACTATCAACGAAGGATATATGATTTATCTTGACAACAAGTAGTAAAAGTATTGAATAGGTTGTATGTTCAATGATAGATGAGAGACCTGGAAGTAGAAATCAATTGCGCCCAAGGTCCCATAATTTGTGTTTAAACTCTTCTTAGTAGTTGTTGCTATTTAGAAGATCTACATTGTTTGCTAGTTTAACTTATCTTTAAATTGATAACTTAGAAAAACCAACCCAAAACCCCCCCTCTTTACTAGCTTTTATGCATATGCATATCTTTATATCTAGTGTAGTATTCACCGTTATATGTGAAAACCCTTAGGAAAATCTCTCTTCTTTGTGGTCGACCCCGACTTGCCATTATCTACTTAGTTGTAGTTAAGAGCACTTTTGTGCTTAAAAATAGTACATTTGAGAGATACGGCGATGACCGCCCAGTCATGTCGACTTGTATGCGACGTCGCATTTGTTGAGGAATGCATGAATGCGGTAACGACTATATATATGGAGCCCACCTCATGCATTACTTTAAACATTCAATTTCCCCTCGAATTCCAACAGTCATCCTGCCAATCCTGTCAAAAGTATGGTTTCAACATTTGGTTATTTTACTTTTGTTTTTTAATTTACGATTGAAATTTTATGTACATGGTGTGTGAATGTGTTATTCACTTCATGTAAGATATGTCTATGAATTAGGGTTCACCGATAAGTTTCTGGGATGTAAGAATGCCGGTTAGGTTGTCTCTAAATTGTTTTTTGTTCAGGTCCTCTGTGTTTGTCTGTTCCCTGTTGTTGTTAGAGTCTCCCCGTGGAGCACCACATGCATTACTTGGGGAACAGGATGTTGAAGAGCCTAACGCCAAAGGGTTGGGAGCAGTTTCTGACTGCTAAGAGACTCAGAAAAGGGGACACGCGCTACTTTGAGCTGGTCAAGCGTACAAGCCCTGTAGTTTTTAATGACGCAATATGGATCGTAGTTGGAAAAAGATTATTATTTTAATGTTACTCAATCCTTATTATTTAACCTAACATACGCACAAAGTTTGAATAAAAGTATCCGTTAAAAAAGGGGGTATTGTGTCAATAAGTCTTGAACTAGCAAATTTGTGTTGCAAAATTTGATTTCAAATAATTTTCAATTGTTGGTCGGCTGCTTGGTGGGCCAAAATTGTCAGGCGCACCAAAATGTGCGACGTTGCTTAGTAGTCGATACAATGTTGCCTAATCCAACTTTGGTACAATGTCGCCTAAGTAGAGGCGGGCAAAAAATGGTTCAAAATGACGTCGTTTCGAAACGCTTATAAATAGGGGGACCCTGAAAATTAGTTCAACCATCCATTCACAAATTTTTCGTGAATTTCAATGGTCTCCATCTTCTTCCTCATCTTCTCTACTCAAGAAAAAGGTTTGTTCTTCCCCATCTCCTAACATCCAACTTTTCCAATTCTTACTTTATAGTGTCAAACCTGTGGTCTGTGAATGTGTTTTGACTTTTTGGCCATCTAGTTTTGTCTATGATTTTTGCGAGTGTGAACTTTCCTTCAGTTGAAACTTAGGTACAATGTTTTGGTTTGTTGAAAAAATGATTTTTTGTTCAATATCATGTTGATTATAATAAAAAAAATTGGTTACTTGTTTTTCTTCCAGTAGCAACCTCTGATATAAGCGACGTCGTTAATCTGTCTGCCATAGCTTAGTTTATGCGATTATTGTGCGACGTCACTTCTTCTCATTTCCAGGGTGACCTTCAAATTGAACAAAATTTAACTGAAGTTGCATTATGACATTAAATTCTATAATTGTTTGGCATTTGCGATTTCACTTTTTGTTTCGGTGTTGTCTTAGGCTGAACCAGAAACTATGTGAAGTCGTACATACACATCGGTCATCCTTCTGGTTTGAGCTAACATACACCTGCGACATCATTGTTGACGTTGCACGTCGCACTTTTTAGGGCTGCTCGCACTTAAAAATTTCACTTTTCATGCAGGACTGATGGCTGGCGAAGGAATGTCTAATCAACCTTTTTCAGGTCTTTGACCAACTACATATATATTTACTAGCTAAAAAATCTTCACAATTTATATAACAAATTGTTTTTTGATTTTTATATAGTTCATCGCACAACGTTGCAACCCAGAGTTTGTTAATTTGTTTGACATCGACCATCATTAGATGACTCTTGATAGCCCACATTTCTACTGCACTCTAAATCAGCTGAACTTTGGGAAAACCCTAACTTTGGGAAAACTTTTAATTAAATAAATTTTATTTGTTGAAAATTGCATATATATATATATATAGGCATATTACTATTTAAAAATTTATCTCAGTACATCCCATGTGAGATTGTACCACTCTTGCCGACTGAGAAGACTCATATAGTGCTGAGGTGCTACGGAATAGAGTGGGATATGAAATACTTGGGCCAAGGTAAGATCAAGAGCTTTTCTCCAAAGGGTTTGGGAGAATTCCTTAGGGGAAACAACCAACACATCGGGGACATCTTGTTTTTTGAGGTACTACGAGTTGAGGGGTCTATCGTCTTCAAGGTCATCATTGTCCATAGTGATTGAGTTTATTGTATTTTCACTTATGTTGGAACTTAGAAATTTTTTATTAGAATTTATGAAAACTTGTATGGATATTTTCATGACTGCTGTTTTTCAAATTACTTAACCATTTTATTTGAACATTATAGTTCACTGTGTATATGTATGATTTGATTTGTGCATTATTTTATAAAACCATTTAATAATGCTACGATTTAAAACCATTGCACAAACGGTGTGGACTTTAACGAAAGTTAATTCTAATTTTTATGGTGTTTGTAGCACAATGATTGCATGCTACTGTAATGCCGCATTGTCTAGTATGTACATACCTCCGAATTAATTGTGATGGTGTAATATTGGGAGGAGAGAGACACTAAAACGGGGAGAAGCGCACGACAACCATCTTTTGTGTTCATTTTTTTCCAACACATTCAAATTCTTTACTTTAACGTATGTTTCACATACCAGCGACTTTAGTAGTCAATCGGACCACATGTCTGTGGAAAAGACGTTTAATTTAAAATTGATACATGTGTGAATACAACATGTGTGACATCGCACATGCCTCGGTACATTAATTACTTTGATTTTTTTAACCTTTTACTTTGGTTCCCAAAATAACCAAAGTTAAAAAGTAATTATTTATATCGTTTTTTATAACTGGGTAAATGATATCTTTTACTTCGGAAAAAAAAACTGAGGTAAAAGTGGCAAAGTAATAAGTGTGATCTCTTGTAGTGTCAAGTGCTAAAATAACCCTATATTTTTTTGTTGAAAATGGCAATATAACCCTGTAAAATTTGAAAGTACAATTTCAACCCTATTATTTGGTCGAAAGTGTCAATCTAACACTAAGAATATGAATTTGGCTGGAATTTTATGAATTGACTATTATACCCCCATTTTAAAAAATAAAAAATGCCAAAACTTGGAAAAGACTATACTACCCCTGAAAACCCTCTCTTCTTCTTCTCCTCTCACACCATATCCCATCTTCGTTCATCATCCCACTTCCCCAGATCCCACCTTCGTTTACACCTTCTCTCACACCAGATCCCACCTACTTCCTATCGTGGCAGCGAGTGGGTGGCATTGGGGTTCGGTGGCATCAGGGTGGGATTGATAGGGTGGCATTGCAGCGCCTGGATTGGGTGGAATTTGGCGAGGTGGAGTCAGTGGGCTAGGGTTTTGCTGTGGTGCCGGGATGGGGTGACGTTGGGGTTGGATTGGCTGGGGTAGCGTGGCGGTGGCATTGGTGCTGGAATTTGCTTAGCTTGGTAATAGTGGTCGGTGGTATAAGGTGATGGTATAACTGGCGGTGGTGGTGGAGCTGGGAGTGATAACCACTAGTTGGTGGAGGCGGTTGGAGTGGTGAGGCATGGTGGTGAGGTAGTAACTTTGTGATACTACGCAGTTTTCTAGTGCACTGTCTCTCAGGGATCCAGTGACATGATTTTTTGTGTATGTATTACTCAGCCATACTTTAACTGAGATTGGAAATTTTCTTGTTGGTTTGGGTTGAAGGATATCACTATGTTGAAGTTTGATCGAGGTTTTCATTATTTTAAGTTTGTGGGAGTAGTTTGGGACCCTTGCGTTCCTTTTCTTCGATAAATATGTTGTTTTTTTAAAAAATACTCCTTAATGGATTTTAGCTTTCACTCACACTTTACTTGTGCAGGATGTTACATGCGGTTATATTCATCAACTGCTTTATATTCTTTGTCATCTTTACTGATATTCTGTCCTTGCTCTTTGATTTGAATCAAGTGCAACACCTAGTTGAAGAAACTCATAGATGCTTACTGTGATAGGAACTCAGTTGACATGAGTTACATTGCATTCTTGTTTGATGGTCAAATGACGAGTATTACTTGATAACGATGACGGACATTCTGTGCCCCGAGAAGATCTCGAACGTTCCGAAGGCGGTGGTGGCAGCAGAGCATAATCCTAGGGTATTTTTATCACAAAATTTTATTTTGAAGACTAGGAGAATTTTAGTCATTTTTTGTCAATGTCGGAAAATACTAGGTCAAGGATGTAATAGTACATTTGATGTAAGAATTAGGGTTATAATCGCACTTTCAGATTATACATGGTTATATTGGTACGTTTGAAAAATAATAGGGTTATATTTGTATTTTGCCCTTTATTCTAAATATTGCCTCGTGTATAATTCTTATATAAATATAATAAAATTATATTAATTCGTAAAATTATAAATTATATTTTATTAATAATTTTCGTTTATAAATCTGTGCATCAGCACATATATTATTTAGTATATTATATAAATGTGCATTATTCATTATATTATTGTGCATTATTATAATGTGTTACGTTTAATGCATAAATATTTTAATGCACAAATAATAACATTTAAATATACATTCATTATACTCCATTCGTCCCAAGATTAATGACACAATTGCTTTTTCCAAGTCAAATTTAAAAAAACTTTGACTTTAAATAAAAATTAATGTATACTAATAATAATATCACGTGAAATTTTGTTAGATTCATCTTTTTTCTTAAAAAAAAAATCAAACCGTCATATACGGGGGTTTAGAGGGTGTCCTTCCCTTTTATTGAGCTCATATGTCGCAAAAAATTGGCTTACGTTTCCTGAAGGCTTACATCGCCCGAAGGCTTACATCGAGTTGTCCGTAGGCTTACATTTGCCCTTCTCTGGTCGGGCTCACCACCGCAGGAGAGGCTTCTGGTTGCCCTTCTCTAGTTGTGGGTTACCAGATGGCTGTCGCGGCCGCCGCCAGGAGGTCTCAGTCACAACAAAAACCACATGTCTCTACCGCCACAGAGACACTGATGGATGAAGGATCTAACGGAGATGTCGAACTACTGTGATGTTGAAACCTCGGTGAACCACCCGCCGTCACTGAGCCCGTCACAAAGCTCTGGTCTCAGGCGTCATCAAGGACTTCATCGGGGTGAGGCACTCCGTCGATCTGAGGGATACCATCATCTCAGGGACGCCATAAGGACGCATATGCGCCACCACTGGACACCTTCTTTTGTTCGACCAAAGGGATGCCACAAGGACTCCACTGGCCTCCGTCGTCGTTCCGACCATACAGAAGACAAAATGGAGAAATTGAGTTTTGTCTATTTTTAGATCCCGCAAAAAAAAACTCCGAGCTAAAAAAGATACTAAAGTAGGGGGTGTGAGTGGGAGTGGGATTGGGATTGGGGTGGAGGGGACCGCCGAAGTAGGTTGTTTCCGGCGGCGACAATCCCCTCCAAAGTTGTCCTAGGGTTTGTAAAGTGTTACAGAGTGGGGAGAGTAAAGGTTTAGAGAAAGAAGGAGGGAGAAGTTAGATTCATCTTAATATCTAATTTCTAAACACCAATTTATTGTGCCGAATTATTATATGTAACTAGATATATTAACGGTCAAACATGATCATTAAAGACCGTGGAAAATCAATTATGCCAATAATTTTTGGGATGGAGGGAGTATATACAATGGATGTGTATGGTACACCGGGAAGAATTGATTACCTGGATCGTCTTCTTCATTATCATACACACGAGGAAAATCACACAAACTCTAATTTTTATGAACCAAATTCAGAAACGGAAAAAGAAAAATTCCTCTTTAAATAGGTACCCGATAGATAATAAACTCTTATTAATTTCAGACACTATTACAATTTTTTATAAATTCAAGATTTCCAATATGAGAAATCATAATAGGGGCACCAATACCAACAGAAACTCAAGAGTTACCATTATAGGGCGTGACGCTGTCTAGGCCAGAACTTCTAGTCTCTAGTTCACTTACTTCACAATAAATTCAACACATCACATTGGTCTATTATTTGATTGTTTAATAATATGTTAACATTAAATTAGATATATTTTAAAAATAATCAAATAAATCATTTATCAATATATTTAATTTATTAAGTATGGCAATATATTAGGATAAAATGTCATGAATTGTATGTTGGAATTATTATAAAATTATGATTGAAATTTTAACATAGAATTAATTAAATTAAATCAATTGAAAAATATAATGAATATTGATGCCTTGATAAATGAATGAAATAACTTGACAATTGTAATTATTCAATTTTTAACTCAAAAATTTTAACTTATGTTATTTTATAACAATTCCAACTTACATTATTTTATAGTAAAATATCATATTTGAGTAAATTTATTATTATTTATTGTATATTAAAACTTATATTTATATTAAAAAATTACTAGAATAAGTATTAAATTTAACTTGCCGACTTAATCCATTCAGTCAAGGCACTAATTCAACATGTGAAACGGGCACGACACGAAAAAATACGAAGCACTTAGGTAGGCTGTGGACAAACTTTTATTTTGATAACATGACACAAAAAATCACGATGTACGATAGGCATCGCGGCAATGGGCCTTAAATTATAGAAGCACAAAAGTACGACACGAGTACGACACAAAACCAACTCTATGTCACACAAGAATTCACATACCTATCTGAGGTGCTAGATGATGGCTTCAACTGTAATGATGACTGAAAATTTTCAGCCAAGTGTGTAGAATAAGAGCAGCGACCCTGAGCCATTATCATATAACAAGTGGCAGCATAATGACTGAGACAATTGCCCCAAGAGCAGTGCGAATGGTCATGACCAGTCCCAGCCACTGCAGAACCAGGCTAGGAGCCACAGTCATTGTGTCATTCACCGAATAACTAACGAGTGGTGCGTGTACCCCACACACTGCGTGATGTCACACACGACCGGGCGAGGGCTGATCCCCAGCGGAGAATGCAATCAGGGAGGTTGATAGTATGCCCGAAGCACTGTGACCCTGCAATTTTTTTTGAAAACCCTTGTGGTTCCTAGCGCAAGCAATAACATCAATATATAGTAGTGTGTGTGATTAGAAATATTGACCAAAGGAGCAGAAAAATATTTGAACTCGGGGTTGAGTGCAATAAAAAACCAAATAATTTGATCAAAAAATTTCCTTAAACTGGAGATGAAGGTTATGAACTGTACCAGATTTTCAAAAAATCAATATGTGGTAGCTTCAGGAATGGTGAGACCACCAAGATGAAAAAGTGAGATGTGGTCATGTGTCACACCTTATTAGTTGGAAATATAAAATAAAGAAAATTGCCTTTATAACCCTACATAATTGACTTAAGTGCCAATATAACCCTTTTGTATTTGAAAGTGTCAATATAACCCTTGATACTCAATGAAAGTGCAAAATTAACCTTTCCAAAAATTTTTGGCCAGAATTCTTTGGAAGGTCTGTCTTACCCCTCTAGAAAAAAATGAAAATACTATTATGCCTCTATAAACCCTTCTTCTCTTCTTCTTCTCTCCCCTTCTTCTTTCCAACTAGTCATCTTCTGTTCTTGTTCTCTTCTTTCTTCTCTCCCGCTGGTGGTGTGGTTCTTTTCTTCTTGGCGTTGAATTGGGCTGATAGGCGCGGGGTGGCACATTTGGGGCAACGCTGGCGAAGGTTTAGGAGCAGGGGGAGTAGCGGCGATGGTGGGTTGGAGTCGTCTAGGGTTTGGGGAGCAACGATAGTAGTGAGTGGAGTTTTTTTTGGGTGGCAATGTCGGCGGGTGATATTCGTCTAGAGTTTTCGAGAGCAACAAAAATGGTAGGCGGCGTGAACGATGGGCGGAGAATTTTGGGTCGGTGGTGATAGTGCGAACGGTGGGGTTAGGGTTGCACCGTGTCACGGGTCACCCTTCTTGAGATTAACCGTGCGCCCTAGCCATGCTAGAATGCATTGACTGCCACCTATTTCCCACATACGTCGCACTCAGCTTTGTTACTCTCACCACACCAAGCCTTTGGATGGACGTGGACTAGTATGCAACAAAAATACACTCAAGTTTAGAATGGGAGCAAGAGCGTACAAACGAGGGACGAAAGCAATACAAGGCCTAGACAACTTGGGGAGAAATGCTCTTTATCGATATACTGAAAAAGTAACCGGATGTCGGTAGTTGAGTACTCCATCGAATGGTCAGGCAAGTCGAGCATGCAAGCCTGGAAACTCCACATGGAATCCTTTATACTGCCAGTTTGCATCAGGGTCCCGAGTCTCAACAAATCCTGTTCCTTCACGTTGGTGGGCATCTTCAGTTCATCCCACGTGTTGATGGATAGGCTTCCTTCCTTTATCTCCACATCTAGGGAGCGCCATTACACCATTGCGCAACCCTTTAAGTACATTGTGGAAATAGTGACTTTCTCAGCTTCCGAGTCCGTCTCGGTCACCTTAAAGTATTTCTTTTGTCCCTTATTTGTACGATCTGGCTCCCATTCTAAACTTTTGTGTTCTTTCGCTGCATATTCGTTCACGTCCCTCTAAAGGTTAGGTGTGTTAGGAGCAACCAAGTTGAGTGGAACATACGTGCGAAATATGCGGTAGTCGTTGCATTCTAACACGGCTAGGCCACACGATTAACCCCAACAAGGTTGACCCGTGACACGGTGGCACGATTAAGGTGTGATGACGGAATGGATTGGAATAGTGGCAATGGCAGAGCTGGGATTAGGGGTTTGGGACCAGGTGATAGGTTTGGGTTCGTGGTGGAGCCAGAATTAATATTTGGGGTCGCCAATGGCGACGCAGCTATGAAACGGAGTGGAGCAGCGATGGAGGCGGAGCTGGGGGTTTAGAGTGGTGGTGGAGCTGAGGGTTAGAGTTTGGGATCGGGTTGTGGTGGATTTGGTTGTCGATGGTTGTACAATGGCAGCCTAGTGGTGGCGATGGAATAATGAGAAGAAGTGACGGAGCAACGACGAAGTGATGCCAGTGGCGGGCCATCAGCGACGCTCGCGGAGCAGTGGCAGTGGGTAAGGGTATAACTTTCCACACACATTCTGTTTTTGGTTAAAGGTCATTTTTGTCATTTCAAGTGTGGTCAACCGTTGGATTGTTAAGGTCAACGCCGAAAGGGTCACTTAAGGGTTATATTGGCATTTTCATCAACTAGTTAGGATTGTTTTTATAGTTTCAATTATCTGAGAGTTATATTGGCACTTTCGCAAGTATATTGGGTTATATTGGTATATTACCCAATAAAATACCATATTCAACCTAATCTGCTCTCTTTATGTTTGAACATCTGATTTTAGATTATTTTTTAAAACTAAATTAATTACGATAAACAGTATTTTTCATTTTCCGTAAATATAGACTAATTTTACCATAGGTCAATGCACAACTCATTATTTTTATTTTTCTTATTTTCAAAAATCTCTCCCCCTTTGTATAATTATTGTTAATCCTTTGTAATTAGGACTTACACAAATACTATTTTCCATGTGTGTTTAATTTTTTGTATCATCTACTCCCGTCCCAGATAAATTTTGCACAATTTGACTTTTGAAAATCAACTGAATCAATGGTAAACTATTAATAATTTTATTTATGTGTGTAAAAACATTCTAACAAAAATAATAATTCAAAAACATGTGATATGATGATTCCAAAAACATATAACATGATATTAGTCTTACATATATAATAATAGAATTTAGTGGTAGAAATTTGTTCCGTTTGACTTTCAAACGTCAAATTGTGCCAATTTATCTGGGACCGATGGAGTATGTAATTTGAACTTTCTCAATATTTAATTAATTATATGTAGTATTAGTATTTAATTAATAAACAATATTTTAAAGAGTGGGTTTCCTGACAGGCACCATGTCCGTAAACTTATGGACAACACACTTATTTTTTTACCTTATACACTACATTTTTTAAAATCACATAATAAATTTAGTATATATTTACACCCACTCCCTCTCTATGTTCTAAAAAAAACTCTCCTGCTTCTCTCTTTTAAAAACCAAAAACCCTAGATATTTTGGGGGTTGGGAGGGGGGCTGCAACAACCACTTTCCGACAATCCCCCCTCCGCCCCAACACCCCTACTCCGTACCTATCCTTCCCCCAGGGATTTAAGCTGCTGAAGGGTTGAGTTTGGTCTTGATTCCGGCGTTGACTGTTATAGACGACGATGCAAACGGACTGACGGACCTCTCCTAGTAATGCTACAAGCTCTGCGGTTCCACTGGATTGAATGACCTTTAGTTGTTCTTTGTGGTTCCGGTAGATCTCGCTCGATCGGCCAGGCACGGTGGCACGGATCTGCTCCAAGTCGATGCGGTGGCAGAACTCGGTGAACGAGTCAGAACACGGTGGCGGGCTGAGTAAGAACTCGGTGAAACTTGGTAGACTGAGTCAACTGGTGGACCGAGTCAACGCAACTCGATCCGAGTCAACATAATTAGGTCTGATTCAATTCCGAGTCAAGCTCTGTATCCTAGTGAACTCAAACAGCTATGAAGATTTTGGCGGGCCAAATTTTAAGAAGATGGCCCTCCATTGAGGCGGAATATCATCGTGACGACAATAAGCATTTTCAGTTTTTTAATGCTGCGACGGCTGTCATTTTTACCGGTATATCTTTGATGGTCGCACCAAACATAGGGCGTGCAAAATTTTGTTTCAATCTGGTAGTCAAATGCTTCTGGCGATTGCAATGGGTACCAGTTGCTTCCTCCAGTGAAGTAATGGTCATGAGGGGTACTGCTATTTTTTATTTTATTATTATTTTTTCTTTTTGGGGTGAGAGGCTCTTAATTGTGCATTTTCTTTTCTCTCTTCATTTAATTTTTCTTTTAATTTTCTTTTTTATTTAAGTATTGAGTAGGAATTAGCTCTGTCAATGCTTGTTTTTCGGGAGCCCGTAGTCCGGTAAAACTTGATTGACTTCAAATTTGATATCCAAACAAACAGTGAGAAGAAATCCACGTCAAAATCGTTAAAACAACAGGCTTTTGGCGATTCCGTCATTCCTGAGAATTTAAATAAGATTTGTAAACTTTGGTTCATTCGGATGATGAGGCCAATTAGATCGTTAATTTGATTTAATTGGTCTTTAAAGCCTCTTGGGATGAAGTTATAAATATTTCTACGTGATCACTATATAATGATGAAAAAATATTTTTGGTACTTAAAATTACTAGTTATAGTCTCCTAGTTTAGGAAAAGGGGTTAACGGGTTAAATGGAGACCGGACTGGATCTTTAGGTGGGGAGGTTCATTTTCTTTGTTTGATTGCCTTAGATATTTGATCAGGAGTGTGGATGGATCATTTCGCGTGCATTCTATTTGATACTTCCTTAGATATTTGATCTAATAGTCTCGGGTTGAGTATATTGTGGCTACACTAGGACTACACAATGAAAACCACTCATATTTCGTGTATCTTCTCATTGCTACTCCCTCCGTCCCAGTTCAAACTGCACACTTATTAGTCAACTTTCTCAAGACACATTTGACCATAAATTTTAACCAGTATATAGATACAAATATCATTATGTGAGATATCATTGGATTCCCTGCATGATTTATTTTCTAAACATCAAATTTTAATACACCATTATTATACATAATTAAAGTTGTCGTTGGTCAAACATGGTATGAGAAAGTTGACCAAAAAGTGTGCAGGTTGAACTGGTACGGAGGGAGCAGTTGAGTTATTGCGTACCATTGAGCTGGATATGCATGAACAGTGGCAAAGTCGACCTCCTTGATCATATTGTTGCTGATGAAATCCGTTCCAATTTGATATCCGGGATTGTATTTTTTCTTTTCAGGCATTGTCTCTCCATAGAACCCTTCCATTCCAATCTCCAGCAAGTGATTTTTGTCTAATGACTTTACATAGCTCGCCATTTCCTGTACCCAACCCTACATACATACATATATATATATATATATATATTACAAAATTAGTTTAATTATTTCAAGATTTGAGATTAGTTAAATAAAAAAGAGAAGATTTCTTGAACAGGGATTACCAGCCGTGTAATAGTACTACTCACATTCAATATTCGTCCTGAATAGTCGATTTGACAACGAGGCTCGTTGATGAGTTCCCAAGCCATAATCGTGGGATCATTCATGTAAGTTATACTTGTAATAGTGTTAAACCTCGTCAAAACCTCCTGTTAATTAGAGAATTAAACGGAAAAATTCTATGATTAATTTTTTTTTAGTGAATTCATATATTATATGAACTGATCATTCATTTAGGGCTCACTTTGATATGATTCTTATAGTATCCTTTTATAACTGGATGCGTGTAGAAGTCATCGTCACCGGTAACCCGAGCTCCTGCTTTTCTCGCCCATTCAACATATTGAGGCTTCCCTCCAAGGTCTTTGAAATTGTTAACAAAACTCAACATCAATCGAACACCGTACTTTTTCGCTTCCGAAATTACAAAGTCCAATCCCTTCAAAAAAAAAATCATAAATGTATAAGTATATTATCAATCACGGTGTTGAATTGATTTCCTATTGAATTGAACTCAAATGAGACGTAATAAAATACTTTCAATTCAAAATTTTGCTGAGCTGAACTGAACTGAAATATAAATAAGATGGAAAGATCAGTACCTGAAAAACGCTCTCATCGTAATTCCCCGGAGATATTTGAAGAGGTTCATCGCCTCCATCGGCAAAAGCCCAAGTCCGGCAAACGGAAAGGCCAGCAGCAGAAGCATCTCTAAACACCTGCGACACTTTGTACCTTTCCGAGGGTTTAGCCGCGACACGCGTTAACCAGTAAGAGTTGAAGCCATTAAAGAGAAACGGCGCGGAGCCGTTAACAGAAAACCGCGAACGCCGAGTCCTTACAAATTCAGCTTCGTTATTCTGGGAGTTCAGAACCTCGCAGGTGGCGAGCTGAACAAGAAAAAATGTGAAAAGTGGTACGAAGAAGAGAAGATGAAGAATATGAGTTGCCATGGACTAAATATTGCGCGTCTAAAGGGATTGTGGATACGTGGTCAAAGAATGTAAACATAGTGCATGTATTTATCGGGGTTCGAAAGATATTACTCATCTTTCTCATTTCTGAAATATTGGTATTTTAAAAACATACTACCTCCGTCCCAGGATTATTGGCCTGTTTTTTTGTCAACTTTCTCAGACCATGTTTGACCATCAATAACTTTAATTACGGATATTAATGGTACATTAAAATTT
>JAULKM010000002.1:13619701-13644623 GCA_032355605.1 Rubia tinctorum | reverse complement strand
ATCATTTGATGCTTCTAGAGGGATGTGAATCAGTCTTTTTCAAATCATTCTCATGTAAGATTTTTTTTCGCCAAATAGGTTATACATGTGCATGTTCCTCCACGGTTTGCTGAGATGTTACAGGAATTTGAGGACGTCTTCCTGGAGATGTTATCGCATGGCCTACCCCCTCTGCGAGGCATTGAACATCAAATTGACTTGATTCGGGGTTCGGTTATACCTAATCGACCAGCTTACAAAGCAAATCTTGAGGAGACAAAGGAACTACAACGACAAGTAGAGGAATTACTTCAAAAAGGTTATGTACGCGAATCTTTAAGTCCTTGTGATGTGCCTATTATTTTAGTTCCTAAGAAAGATAAAACTTGGCGAATGTATATTGATTTTCGTTCTATTAACAAGATAATCATTAAATATCTCCATCCTATCCCTAGGTTAGATGATATGCTTCAAGATTTGCATGGATCTGTGATACATACTAAGATCTATTTGACTCAGGGTTATCATCATATTCGAATTAATGAAGGGGATGAGTGGAAAACTGCATTTAAAATTAAGTTTGGGTTATATGAATCGATTGTTATGCCTTTTGGATTAACCAATGCGCCTATTACTTTTATGCGGTTAATGAATCATGTCTTGAGAAAGTTCATTGGTCATTTTGTTGTCATTTATTTTGATGGTATCTTGATCTACTCTAAATCGGCTGATGAACATATTGAGCATGTTAAAATGGTTCTTGTTGCACTCCGTGGGTCTTGTTTGTATGTGAACATCATGAAGTGCACGTTTTGCGCTTCTGAAGTAGTGTTTCTCAGTTTTGTGGTCTCTGGGGGCATAAAAGTTGACAAAACTAAAATTGAGGCCATCCAGACTTGGTCGAGACCTACCAATGCCAATCATGTACGTTCTTTTCATGGATTAACTAGTTTTTATCAAAGGTTTGTGCGTGATTTTTCATCTATTGCGGCACCTTTAAATGAACTAGTTAAAAGGATGTGAAATTTGGTTGGGGTGATGAACAAGAGAATGCATTTAATGAATTGAAAGTAAGATTATGTAATGCTCATGTTCTTGCTTTATCTAATTTTAATGGCACCTTTGAGATTCACCGTGATGCTTCTGGTGTTGGTATTAGTGCTATTCTGATTGACTGTAGTGAAAAGCTTACTTTAGTGAAAAGTTAAAGGGTGGTGCTCTGAATTATCCTGTTTATAATAAAGAATTTTATGCAATTGTGCGAGCATTTGAGACATGTCAACATTATTTATTGCATAAAGAATTTGTTATTCATAGTGATCATGAGTCGTTGAAATATTTTAAGAGTCAGATGAAGTTAAATAAGCGTCATGCTAAATGGTCTAGTTTTATTGAATCTTTTCCTTATGTGTTGCGATACAAAAAAGGTAAATAAAATTTTGTTGCTGATGCTTTGAGTCGTACACATGTATTAATTACACAATTGGAATGTGTCATTTTCAGATTCTCTTTTGTGCGAGATTTATATGTTATTGATTCTGATTTTTTATCTGTTTATGCTGCTTGTGAGTAAGGTGCGTATGAGTCATTTTTTGGCGTGATGGGTTTTTATTTCACAACAATAGGCTGTGTATTCCTCAATGTTCTATGTGTGAATTACTTGTTAGAGAAGCTCATTCAGGTGGTTTAGTGGGGAATTTTGGTGCATTAAAAACTTATAATTTGTTGCAAGAACACTTCTATTGAAAATGCCTCTTTCCGTTGATAGGATTTGTAGGAATTGTATTGATTGCTTGAAGGCAAAGTCTAAGACTAAGCCTCACAGTTTATATACTCCTTTACCTGTTCCTACACACCCCTGGGTTGATATTCTATGGATTTTATTCTCGGTTTACCACGATCCCAATCAGGTAATGATTATATCTTTGTGGTTGTTGATCATTATTCCAAGATGGATTATTTTATTCCTTGTAGAAAGACAGATGACACAAAACATACCGCGGATTTATTTTTGAAAGAAGTGGTCTGACTACATGGCATCCCTCTATAGTATCAGATAGAGATGTCAAATTTTTGTCCTACTTTTGGAATATATTGTGGCGCAAGTTAGGGACAAAATTGCTATTTTCTACGACAAGTCATCCACAAACTGATGGAAAAATATAGGTCAATAATCGCACGTTAGGGACTCTTTTGCATGCCATAGTTCAGAAAAATTTGAAGAATTGGAAAGCGTGCATTTTGATTGCAGAGTTTTCTTACAATCGCACTGTTCATTATACTACTTCTTTACCCCCATTTGAAATTGTTTATGGATTATTACCTACTAAACCTCTTGATTTAATTCCTTTTAATTTTAAACAAGTGCAAAATTTGGATGGAGAAAGGAAGGTTGATTTTGTGAAGCGATTGCATGAGAAGGTGCGATTGAAAATTGAAAGGATAAACGCTCAGAATGCTGAAAAAGCCAACCATGGCAACCGAGTTGTACAATTCAAGGAGGGCGACTGGGTTTGGTTGCATCTGCGAAATGAGATGTTTCTGAATGCTCGGAAATCTAAACTAATTCCGCATGGTGATGGTCCTTTTCAAGTGTTGGCGCGTGTGAATGATAATGCTTACAAGATAGATCTACCAGGAAATTATGGTGTTAGTCCTACCTTCAATGTTGCTGATTTATCTCTATTTACCTTTGAAGATGACTCAGTTTCGAGGGTGAAACCCTTTGACCATGGAGGGAATGATAGAGATTCCAAGACGACTATCACCATAAATGAAGACATTCTACGACTAGATCAAACATTCAAGGGTTATGTTCGGGATCCTCTAAGTGACATGGATAGACCGATGACAACGTCAAGAACGAAGCTTATAGATGTGGCATTGAATGCTTTGATTGATCAATTTCATGATGAACAACTCAAGAACAAATCGACTAGGGCTTGGATTAATTATTCAAGCTTGTCGATTAACTGAAAAAGTCGTGAAGAACACTATACTCTTTTTTCCAATGGGTTTTTCAATGAGGTAGTGTGATCTTTGTAAAATGTTGTAAAATTATTTCCGTTTGGGTTATTGGACTGATAAAGCTCGGTCATGTGGGCTTTGAAGAGCTTATTTTGAAAATACAGTCCATTGGGATTTAGAATATTCAGTTTTATTCTGATTAGAATTAGATTTGGTAAGATTAGATAAGGTAATATTCTTCAAGACTTCTTCTTGAAGAATCTCGGCCAGATTACCTTAGATATCATTTATTTTAGGTATTTTAGTTAGATATGGTTTTAAATTCTTAAATTTGTCATAAGTCGATTCAGTTTCCAATTGTATTTAGGGTTTTGGTTAGAGACTTCCCCTATAAATAGAAGGGATTGTCCACGATTTTCAACACCTTTTATCAATCATATATTCATAATTTTGAGAGCATTCTCTGAGCTTGTGAGCTATTTTCATTATTACTTAATCATGCGGGTTAATTAAGTATCAATAACCTTGTGAACTAAACATGCGGACTAGTCAGTGAGCAAGTCAAAATTAGATTACCCTGAGGGCTAGAGTCTAAATTTCGTGCGACACCTTTAGGGTTTGGGAAATCCCTATTGTTGTCAAAGATCTAAAATTCCACAATTCAGAGTCTTCACAAGGAGATTCATATCAGACTACATCGACGAAACAAATCCATATTTGTCACTTCCATCTTTGTTGATGGCATCAAACTCCACTCCCTCATACGTCGGCGTCATTTTATCCTCACCCAGAGGTAGCAAGGTCACTCTTTAAGAGGGGTAAGAGCAGTGGTGGAACCATAACAGTATTTGGGGGGGGGCTGATTTATACTGGCAAATTTTTTTTTCAGACGCTAGATTATATTGGTAATTTTTTCCGGGCACTGAATTTTTTCTTCTAAAAACTTAATTTGACATATTCAAACAAAATTTGCTTATATAATGAAGTGGGTATAAAATAATTCAAATTTTACAAATACGACAAATCACACTTGCTAATATTCTATCTTATTAATTAATAAATTTATAATAACATAAATAAGGTTCTAAAAATAAAATTAGTGAGAAATTTAGTGGAATTTTTTTAAAGGAAAGGGCTGGGCATGAGAGTAGTTGGGCTTATTGGGTTAAGCCCATTTATCAGGTTTCTTTTTATTCCCCCGACGAGAACAAAACGACGTCATTTCACTTATACTAAAACGATGTCGTTTTGTTTAATGAAGAAACAAAAAATAAAAAATTGAAAATGGCATCGTCTACCTCAGAGCTCGCCGGAAAGAGGAGCTGAAACCTAGGTTTAGGGGGGTGGAATCCATGGATTCCGGTGGCTCCTAGACCTAAATTCCGGGTCACCGGATCCTAGGGGTGGCACCAGCACCCCCTCATTGCCCCCCGGATCCGTCCATGGGTAAGAGAAAGCTAAAGTGGCACATGATTAGTAGATTGTTGAACATCAACGTGTGTGGAATCTTCTATTTTTGTCTCTCATTGCCAAGGCCTCGGGTGAAATTCCTGATTGTTCTTAATCCAAAGATATTTAAGACAACATCGCGGAAGCATTCAGAATCACAAAAAGTTCTCCATTCTTTGCCTTCATGTCGACGCTGCTATTCGTAAATCTGGTATGGTTAATGAACTTCGTCTTTGGTTTAAGGGAATTTTTGAGCAACTTTTCATTATGGGCTCCCTACGACTAATGGTGATCAAATTATTTGATTTTTTACTGCTCTTGGCCCAGAGTTTGAGGATTTTTTGGTACCTTTGATTAATGCTTTAACTATGATGTTATATGTTGATGTTATTGCTCGTGCCAAGAACAACGAGACATTTTTGAACAATTTGCAAGGACATAACACTCAGGGTGTTCCCACTTCTGGGCTGATGGTGTTTGTGACATCACATCAGCCTCCAGTAGGCCTCGCGTGAGATCACGTACCGGCAAGGGGTGATGAGTCTAGGGATACACGCCGCTTGTGATGGCCTTTTTGGAGTATGGCGAGATGGTCTTGGCTCCATGGCTAGTTCTAGAGGAGCTGGGAATGGTCATGGTCATCCATAATGTACTTGGTGTGGTTGAATTGGTTCTTTTCCGCCACTTTCTATAGGGTGCTAGCTCTGGGTTGCCGCTTGGATTTCGCACATTTGGATGAAGATTTTTAGCCCTCTTTACAGCTGGAGCCCTCATTTTGTACCTCAAAATGGTATGTTGATTCTGGTAACACCATCTATATGACTTCTTCAACTTCTAGCCTAATTAGGGCCACGCCTTATAATAGTAACTCTCAAGTCTATGTTAGTAATTATGCCCCTATTATAATTTCTCATATCGGTGATTCTTGGACTTCTGATGATTTTCGCGCTTATCTGATGTTCTAGTAGTTCCTGAAGTTACTAAGAATTTACTATCCATCAGTACGATAACTCGAGATATGGATGTAATAATCACTTTTGATGAACAGAACTTTGTGATTCAAAACAAAATGTCCAAGGCGGTCGTGGGCAGGGGTTACAGTGAGGATAGACTCTACGTTTTGGATAGAGGAGAGACAACACTTATTTCAATTCTGCTACAGTATAAAAATAGGCATCGTTTAATTTTTGGAATGCTTGGCTAGGACATGTGTCCCATTGTGTTATTTCTAGTTTGCAGAACTTTGGAGTACTTTTGCATCTTTGTTATTGCCCAAACTGCACACATACGCCCTATGTGTTATGGTGGAAAGTTAGTGGTTGGTGTTTTTTGAAAACCTTTTACGCGCTTCACGCATCCTATATTTAGTTCATTGTGACTTATGAGGCCCCCCTCCTGTGTTATCAAATAATGGTTTAGCTTATTATGCTTTATTCGTGGATGATTTTTCTCGATTTACTTGGTTATTTCCACTTCGTCGCATGTCATATTTTGTTAATACTTACTTTCAATTTGAGGCTCTGGTTGAGAACTAGTCATGATGAAATTATTTCAAAGTGATGGTGGTACATAATTTTTCAATACTTGATTTCGGTCCCATTTTTCTTCGATGGGCATTCATCACGAAGTTTTGTGTCCTTATACTCCGGAGCATAATGGGCGAGGAGAACGCAAACACAGGGACATTGCTGGGTTGGGACTCGTGATGCTTTTTCATTAGCATATTCCCTTTTTTGGATGGGATGATTCCTTTGCCACTATTTTTCATACCATTAATCGCCTTCCTACTAGAGGTTTGCAAGGCCTACTCCTTCTAGCCTTTTTTATCTGGAACCTATCTATTCTAATTTTAACCTTTTGAATGTTAGGTTTTCCCTTTCGTTGATCTTTTTTCTCCGCACAATCTCTCCCATCGCAGTATTCCGTGTGTATTTATTGGCTTCAGTTCTCAGCACAAAGGGTTCTGGTGGCTTGATTCGTCTACCGCTAGAGTCTAAGTGACCCGTCATGCTCACTTTGATGAGTCATACTTTCCTTTGCATCTTCTACTCCATCGGTGATTAACTCTCCCTTTTAAACATAAAATGCTTCTACATTAATTGATCTTGATTTAGATTCCACGATCCCTTTGCCTATTCTTTATTGAGTCTATCACCTTGCTCTATCTATTCCTTGGATTTTGAGCAGTTGATAGCTGCTTCACCACATTATTATCAGATTGTCACTCCAGTTGCTAGTCCTCTTGGTTCATCGGCACCATCTTCCTCCTCTTCGTCCGTCTCGGTTGATTCTGTGGCAAACTCTCCATCTCCGCCTCTTTTGCGGACTCACTGGATGCCCACTCAATATGCCATAAGAGCTATTCAGTGTCGTGATTACTCTGATATTGTTGCTCATGGTCTTCATGCGGCCCTTCTTACTCATATGGAACCTATGGACTACCGTTATGCTCTTTAAGATCCTTTGGGTATCGGTCATGGGTAAGGAGATTGCAGCTCCCGTAGCATGTATATGTGGGATCTTATTCTGCGTCCCTCGAATGTCATCATTGTTGGCTACAAATGGGTTTTCATTCTCAAGTATCGCCATGACGACAATATTAATTTCCACAAGGTTGCCTAGTAGCTCAGGGGTTCTCTCAGATTCCGAGATTTGAGTTTGATCATACTTTCAGTGTGGCGGTCAAAGCCTCCATGGTTTGAAATGTTCATGATATTACCACTATGTGGTCCTGGCCTCTTCATCAGTTAGATGTCAAGAATGTCTTTCTCAACGATGTTCTTGACTTCCCAGTCTATATGGAAGAACCATTCTGCTACAAGGATTTGTTTCATCCAGACTATGTTTGTCGCTTGCGAAAGTCTATTTATGGTCTTAACCAAGATCATCGTGCTTGGTTTTAGAGGTTTAGTACGTACTTATCTTAGCTTGGTTTTCAGTGTAGTTCTGCAGACACTTCTTTGTTTGTGCTCTCTCGTCGATCATTGTTGCATTATTGGCTCTTCTATGTAGATGACATCATCCTCACTGGTAACGACTCCACTCTTATTCAGAAATTCATCGATCGTACACATCATAAATTTTTTTATCAAGGGCTTTGGTGACCTTCATTACCTTTTTGGCCTCAAAATATCCCATACTCTCTCGGGTTTCCCTCCTAGTCTAGCAAAGTATGCCAATGATATTCTTACTCTCACTAGGGTGTCAGATGCTACTTTGGTTTCCACTCCTTTTCTTCCAAACTTGAAGCTACACAGTAGTACTAGTCCTCAATTTTTTAATCTGACTCTTTATTTATATATGGTGGAGCTCTTCAGTAACTGACCATCACTCACCAAGACTTGGCCTTTGCGGTTAACTCAGTTAGCCAGTTCCTTCAAAATCTTTGAGACGATCATTTTGCGGTTGTTACTTAGAATCTTCAATACGTTCATGATACTATTTACTTTGGTCTCTTATTCTGGTTGGCTATCCCTCCTGAGGTCTTAGGTAACTCTAATGGTGATTGGGCACCGTCGTTCCACATATAGGTATGTTGTCTTTCTTCTTGGATTGACAAGAGCAACCCACTCTCTCTCGCTCTAGCACCGAGTCTGAGCATAAATATTTAGCTAAGGCCGCATCCAAGGTTGTTTGGTTGACTCATCTCTTGCCTGACCTTTAGGTCCCGAGTGTGATTTTCGTGCTCAAAACTCGGTCGCTCATAAGCGAGCTAAATACATTGATATTGATTACCATTTTGTTCGAGAGTTGGTTAGTGTTGGCAAGCTACGGGTAGCTCATGTTCCCACTACATTGGAGATCGCAGACATCTTCACCAAGCGTCTCTCTCGTCCTCTATTCGAGTTTTTTAGGTCCAAGTTTTGCGTCTCCAAACATCCATCGCTTAGGGGGGGTGTTAGGATAAGTTAAATTGATGAATAGATTAGAGTTAAATTTTCACTACAACTCTATTGTAATCTTGTCTATTTATTTCTTTCTCTGTGTAACAAATCACTTAAGAAAAATTACTCTATCAAACTGTTTGAAGCTGACTAGCTAGTAACTAGATTAGAGATAAATTTGCTGCTGTGTGTTTTTCCTAATAAAAAGACCATAACTACTTTGAATTCTTGGTTAATGTATCTTAAATAGTCATAAATGTAGAGTCAAATTTAAATTTTGTTTGTTTATTGATAAACTTGATAATTAAACCTACACTAACAGTGACTATTCAAGATGACTTGATCAAAAGGTTAAATAGATAGTGATTTTTGTATTAGGAAAAACAAATAGAATAAATTTAAAATGTTCTAAATATAGCTGAAATTGTAAATGAAAAAAGAACTAAAATTTTCACTGGATCAAATAAGTTGGTTCTTAATAGTATTTAGGTCATGTTCTCCAGAGTCACACATGTAATGTTATACGTTCGCATTACCCAACAAAATTACAGAATTCTATTTCTCGTTTGCATTATTCAATAACCAACTCTTTTTTCATTTTCCAAAAGTAAAAACATAAACAAAATCAAAATTCCCCGAATCCCCATCTATTCCTTTCTTCTCCGATCCTTCTTCTCGATAATGATTTGCTCTCATCTAGCTCGACAATCTCGCATCCTCCAAACCAGAAAACAATTTGGAAAGGTGGTGATAGATTGTGGGCACAAAGAAGTAGAAATCACACACACACATATATATATATATAGATTTAAGTGCTAAAATGACGCTAACTTTAGACTGGAAGTGCCAATATAACCATACAATCTCAGAAAGTACCATAATAACATTTGACTCTGTTGACTTTTTTGTCAACGTTTGATTGGTCTGATTATAATGAAAAGGCGATTCTGCCATTACCTTAAAAATTTTAAAAATGAAAAAGAGTAAGAAAATAAATCATTTCTTCCCAACCTTTCTTCCTCGTCCATTCTTCCCCATTTCTGGCCGTTCTTTCTGTTGCCAATCTTCCCCCCATTTTTATTTTCCATTTCCGATCCCGTAGCTGAGCTGGGGCTGAGCGAAGTGGGGGAATCACAGTTAATTGCAAGGGAGGGGTGGGGAGGCGCTAGGGTTTTGGGGGATAGAGGAGGAAGGCGATCTGAGTTTCGGGGAGATGGAGGAGGAGCGCACGACGCTGGGGAGAGGGAGAAGGAATGCACGGCGCTGGGGAGAGGGAGGAGGAGTGCGGAGACGCTGGCGACGCTCGGGAGGGGGAAGAGGAGGAGCGTGGCGACGCTGGGGAAAGGGAAGAGGAGGAGCGCGCGCTGGGGAGAGGGAGGAGGAGGCGCTAGGGTTTAAACAGTGAGGGTGGCGGCGCTGGCTTATCACCAAGGAGGATTACGGGGAATAATGGTTACAGCGGAGGCGGCGGAGGCAGCGGGGGCGGCGCAAGGAGCAGGGCGACGCACGGAGCATTAGGGTTTGAAGAGAAAGATAGATTTTTCATACGAGGGTATTTTTGTCATTTTATTCTATAGTCTTGCCTGAATTTATGTGGTCAATTTCGGAATTAGGGATTTTGGTTATATCAGCACAATTTTTTTGAAAGTTTGGGTTAGATTGGCACATACAATAATAAGTTAGGGTTAAATTAATATTTTTTTAAGATTGCAGGGTTATATTGGAACTTTTAACCTAAATTCGGAGTTATAAATGTATTTATTACTATTTTATAAATAGTTATAATTATGATCTTACCTCGAATATTTATAAATTCATAAAATTCTTATTTTAGTACTAGTTGAACCCTTAATTAATGGGTTACAAATGACGATTATTACCAAGGCACAATATATAGGAAACTATATATTGTTCTACCAAAACTAATAGCCCTCAAACGAAAGATAAGAGACTTTGCCATGAATTCTTCAATTGTAATAGCTGAGAATATACGCACTAATTAATCAATTGTACAGTGATTCTGAATTTCAGCTGTGAATGAACATGTATGTATGGGTTGAAAGTTGTTTTATTATAATAATAATAAGAGTATAAAACATTAAAAAAAAATATGGATCATCCAACTGGTCCAAGATTTGGTCGGCTAACTCATAGACCCTTATCCAGTAAACTCGCAAATTAAACAATTTATTCCATAAAACTATTTCATTTACTTTCACATACATCTGCATTCGGTTTTATATACAGCAGAAACCCGGATTTAAAGTTGCGTTCATACACTAAGTTACATGGAATAACATGATGTCTTCGATTGAACTACAAAGCGAATTCAGTATTTTATCTGTTTCTGAGTAAGGAAAATAAATTGTCACATCTGCGCACCAGGAGAGACGGTCCACTTATTTTTTATATTATACACTGCATTTGTTACCTTATACACTACATTTGTTGGAAATTTTGAAAATATTTTTTATTTTTATTTTTTTTTCACATTCAAACACATATTATTACTTGTTTTATAACTTTTAAAATACAATATTTAATTTTAAAAAATTACAACATTTACAGTAAAATATATTGTAAACTGTGCATAAATTTATGAAAATGACGAGACTTCCTCTTTATTAGTACATCCTTGAAATTAATTCATTTGATGCATTTATTATTTAATATATACTGCTTTCTGTGGCGGATCCTGTAGGGAACAAGTGCATTTTCATTGGCCGTACACTTTAAATTCTATTTTGTTGTTTTTAAATTTGCAAATGATTAATTTTTTAAAAAAAAATAATCATTCCAAGATGATGGGAATAACGTCCAACGGTGATTACAATGAGTGAAATTGACATCCAACCTAAGTAGCATATAACAATAACTAACATATTGCAAGGATATCTAAATTACATGTCAACCAGACTGATCGTCTGCATTATTACAGATCAGAGATCCAATAAAAAACTGTAACATCGCTCTCGGGATATTATCTTACTTCCTGCGAAAAACATGACCACTTAGCAAAGAGTAGCGTATCACGCATCAATATCATTGCGCCAAACAGAGATCTTCTACAACTGTAATACCACTTGATCCAACCACGATCTATGTTGTCTAAACTGTAAACACCTTGAAAAACACAGATCTGACAAACTCATATTTATGAAAATGCAAAAATAAAATCACAAATGAAATTGTGAACACACGATCGGTACAAACAGATCGAGAACAATACATCAAAATGAACAATTAAATCGAGTTATCATCATGAATACAACGGTTTAATCGATTAGGTCGAAAAACAAAACTAATCTATGGAGACAAATGTCACACTTATTCAATAACAAAAACATGAACTAAAATAAATTGTTATTTCCTACCTCTCCTAATGAGGAGATGGGAAAAAAGTTGAAGAATAAGAAGTGCGGCTAGAAGAGGAGTGGGTCAGAAGGGTTTAGCAATTATACATCTAATAAAACCTAATTTAATTCGCAAAGAATTATTGTATCGTTATTACTTTAGATAAATTATATCTTGTACTATTTACATACTGTATAATTCATGGGTAGTTAAATCCCAAAAAAACATATCCTATGTTACAAAATATGATGCACACTTTAATTTTTAACAGTTGACTCAAAAATTTTGATCATTAATATCAGTAATTATGTGCAATTAAAAAATTATAAAAATTTAATATTTTACAAATACATATTAACACGAATCTAACACTATGTCACATGATTTATCCTTACTTATATAATTTTGTAGTTTAAATTAATCAGTTTTGACTAAATGAATAGAACAATTGCAGTGTATGTTGGGATGGAGGGAACATTTTAAATTTTAAATATGAAACAGGTCAGAATATTATTGGTCCACTACTACAAATTAAGGTTAATGTAACGCTTTGAAAGTATTGTTTTAGTTCCTAATCATACTAAGGTTGACCTATTAATTGCAACACTTTTACAAGTATTTCCTTAGATAATGTTGCTTGAGGTCTAACGCAACATTTTTCAAGATTTAAATAACATTTTTCAAACATAAGCAACACTTTATAAGTTTATTTAAAAGATTTTGATAAATGTTGCTAGAAAACTTTTACTATTAGCATGAACATGATGTATACACAATTTAAAGTTTATTTACTTGATAAAGCAACCCTTATCCTTCTAAACCCTAACTTCTTGAATCATCTCTACAACCTGTTCGCTGCATCCTTTTCACTTTGAGACCATTCCTTAACTATAATTTCTCACCGTTTTCGTTAATATGACCTTTCATTAACCGGCTGATTTTTTTGTTTTTCAAACATATAATTTTTATGGTTCACACCTTTTGTATTTAATTTGTATGAGAGACAATTTTGCTATTAGAATCGCATCTTTTATACTTGTTAAGTTAACGTGATGAGGTAGAAATATTATACGTGTGTGTATATCTCAAAAATAAATATACACAAAAGAATAAAGAAGGATTAGAAACTACCCACATGGATAGGAGCGTGTAATACATCATGAAACAATATTTCACACATTATATAAGAGTCCGTATGTGGAAGGAGTCTTTCCATAATTATGAAAATACCAAAATTTAAAGTACAAATTAGAAGAAATGAAGATAAAATTTTCAAGTCGTATGAATTGGGTTATAAAATTTATAACTATTTCATGTCGCATGGTAAATTTTTAATATTGTTACTAAGACTTTTTACCTTTTATTATTCTAATTGAAATCCATCTTTCCAAAAGCCTGTGAAAAGATGGTCTTTCTCAAGATTTTGCCATATCAAATTGTTCAAGATAAATTCCTTATAAGAAAAGAATTCAGAAATTATTTTATCTAACCACCACACCCATAAAACCCATGCTCAACTCCTACAGAAAATTCAGGTTTTCTATTTTTAGCAGTTTCTGTTATCCCCATAAACCTTATAAATACCCTCACAGTCACAAGCTATCAACTTCATCACACAATTAATTCATCCCAATATAGTAACATTTTCCAATGGCAACTCGCAATTCTCTTCTTGAGTTTGTTCTACTACTACTCATAACATGTTTCCTAGTTGCTCAGCTGAGTACTTGTGAAGCTAACCTCCCTGCATCTGGATTTGTAAGAACTCGGGGTTCGCGATTCGTTCTCAATGGCTCACCCTTTCTTTTCAGTGGCTTCAACTCCTACTGGCTAATGCATGTTGCGGCGGAACCCTCCGAGAGGTACAAGGTGTCCCAAGTATTCAAGGATGCTTCACTTGCCGGACTGTCCGTGTGCCGGACATGGGCTTTTAGCGATGGTGGAAGCCAGCCTCTTCAGATATCTCCTGGAATCTATGATGAGCGTGTTTTTCAGGTACTTGTTTGATTAACATGACTTAATTTGGTGTTATTTTTGTTGGAAAATGATTGTAAAATAAAGTTGGATTTCCGGGATTCGCTTTGATTTGGACTCGAACTAAATTAGGGTTAGTGAGTGTGGTTTTGAACGTGTTTTTCAGGCACTTGTTTGATTAACATGACTTAATTTGGTATTACCATATAAACTAATTCCCATGCATGATATACATATGGAAAACTGTGAAGGGGTTGGACTTTGCAATTTCGGAAGCTAAGAAACATGGAATTCGATTGATCTTGAGCTTTGTGAACAATTATAATGACTTTGGAGGAAGACCTCAGTATGTTCAATGGGCGAGAAATTCAGGAGCGCATGTCAACGGGGATGATGATTTCTACACTCACCCAACTATCAAGCAGTATTACAAGAACCACATCAGAGTGAGACTTCGATCAATGACTCCACTGTATATTGTTCGAATTCATCCGTACATTGTTTTGATGAAATAATCTCCTATTTATGATCTGAATTGCAGAGAGTTTTGACGAGATTCAACACCTTTACAAGAACTGCTTACCTGAACGATCCAACAATCATGGCATGGGAGCTCATCAACGAGCCTCGATGCCAGACTGACTATTCAGGAAGAACAGTGAACGTAAGTAGGCAATTCAATATTTTTTTAGTGATATGCTAGTTAATCTTATTACTTACTAAAGTATAGAAAAGACAGAATGATATCGAAACGATTAAATCTGATGACACTATCACGGCGATGTGTGTGTAAATCTCATCTGAATTTTTGCAGGGATGGATACAAGAAATGGCAAGTTATGTGAAATCAGTAGACAAGAAGCATATGTTAGAAATCGGTTTGGAGGGATTCTACGGAGACACGATGCCTGAAAAGAAGCAAAACAATCCAGGCTATCAAGTTGGGACAGATTTCATCAGCAATAATCTCATCAAGGAGATTGATTTTGCTACCATCCATTCGTATCCAGATCAATGGTACATACTCAAAACAAATAACTTACAATTATATACATACTATAAATGATAAACAAATTACTCTTGAAAGACGATTTTTTCATAAGTCATGGAAAGACCACGGTTTAAAGTGTAAATTAGAAGAAATGAAGATAAAATTTTCGGGTAGCATGAATCGGGTTATAAACTTTATAACTACTACATGTTGCATAATAAAATTTTAATATTGCAACTAAGATCTCCCACCTTTTATTATTCTAATTAAACCCCGTCTTTCCATAAGGTTATGGAAAGACGGTCTTTCCCGAGACTTTGCCTTTATAATTTTGTGACTGATTGCAGGCTATCGCCAAAGGATGAAAGCACGCAAATGGCATTCATGCAAAGATGGATGGCTTGCCATTGGGAGGACTCAAGAAACATACTGAAAAAGCCATTGGTGATGGCTGAATTTGGGATGTCGACCAAAGATCCGGGTTTCAATTTTAACACTCGAAATGGATACTTGGGAAATGCGTACAGGCTCATTTACGGCTTTGCAAAAAGAGGAGGAACTATGGGCGGAAGCTTAATTTGGCAACTCCTGGCCCAAGGAATGGACTCTTATGACGACGGATACGCCATTGTGTTGGGCCGAAGCCCATCTACCACCAGCGTCATGTCTAGGCAGGCTCGGGCCTTGACACATCTGGCCCATAACCTCAACAGCTTCAAGAACAAAGTCCAAGTCCAAAAACAAGGATAGGAGCCCATCTCCACTTTGATGCTTTTTCCTTTTGTATCAGAAATTGGCCCAACTTATGCAACCACTTATTTTCAAATTATGTACTAACCAGCTATTTGGAACATGGTAATTTCCTTCAATTACCGTTTCTTATAATTGCTCTGTTTTACTTAATTTTACTTTCTAATCAATAATGATTTCATAAAAACTAACTAATGATTTATAATGATCTCCTCATTTAACATTTTAACAAATGATTTTATTTTCAATATTGATACAAATGATAGGTTAACACTAAAATAAATTGTATAGAATAAGTGTAGAGGTAATTAAATATATTAATATCTTTAAATATCATTTTGTACGAAATAGCTAATATTTAACGGGGTTTTTTAATCAAATACCTTTTTAAACAACTGTAACAGTCAATCACAAGCAATGAATCACCAAATACAGCCTAGTCATGAAATGCTTAGCGAATTAACAAATATAATTAAAAGACACAATTTTGATCCGCGCCCTCCATAAATTCAATTAAAGATTGTCATTTTCTGGACCCATCGATACACTAGTCGCTACAATTAGATTTAGTGCACAACTTCAGAAAAGACCGTGTAGCGTTCTTTGTTCATGCTAATTAACTGCAATGTTTTTGACTCAATTAAAACATCATCAAATTATCAACATAAATAAATATTGTTGACCATCCACTTTCCTACTGTTAATATCAAAATTTGTAGTATATCTGATGTTGATATCTTTCACCTCAATATGCACCTGAACCTACAAGACAGACAGAGAAAAGTCAAGCAGGCAGGTTCAGGGTCGTGCCTGCTCCGACGATCCCGTTAGCCATGAGAGTCATGTAGAGGAGTATCCAAGTGAATAGTAGACTAATTGGAAAAATCTTACCTCGTGTCTAACACTCTTCCTTGTTATGTGCGATTTGGTGGTTGATGGGACTGGAGTTATCCCATCATTACCCACGTGTCGTACTTCTTCATTTCTCTCCCAGTAACGGCCCTGCCAGACAGGCAGCGTCCCTGGAGAGTAGGCCTTTCATTTACACTTTTTGATACCTGTTGGGCCGCTCCGGCCCATACATTATCATGTCCCCCCCAACCAGTGACCTGGCCAGGTAGATAGACCTGTGGGTTAGTGGCTGCATCAGACATCTTCCGTTCACAGCTTCCAGGGGCCAGAGAGCATCCCTGGAAATACATGTTGCGCTTTGGCGCCCCTTCTTTGTTTTTTTAATATGCCCGCCAATGTATAGTCTTCCATTCTTTAACGCGCCTATCGAAGATTACGCTACCTGTCTGGATGTCCGCCATGTGTCCTATTCTGACAGTTTCATATACGCTGGCTGCGTGATCTTCGCTGTGTCCCTAGGCGGTTATCATTACTTTTTTGTCGCCCTATCTGTCAAAGAAATTAACTGCTCTTGTCCACTTTTCATCTCCCTTTTTCTTTCTTCACCCATCTATATTCCTCGTCATTTTCCTTCCATTGTTTCTTTTCTTTGCGATTCCGCACGTTTGGCTTTTTTGGTTCTCCGGCTGCTTTTGCATCCCCTTCCAGGTACCCTTTTTGCTTCCTTATATCTTCTACCCTTCCGGTCATTTAATTTTTATCATAGTTTCCACCGCCAGTCCCCCAAAAGTAGATTTGTATTGCGATACTACCAACCCAGATTTTCGGGCTGCTCTTCGCGTGAGGGAGGCCACCTATAATGCTCAAAATGTTCTCTTCAATGACATTCTCGAACATACCGTCTGCCTGGGTTAGCCAGACTGTCTTAGATGTTCCCGAGGGGATGGTAGTTGTCTACCTCGAGATCCTCGAGCAGTGTTGCCTTAGGTTCCCTCTTTCCCCCTTTTTTTTCCAGGTCATTCTGGTCTTTTATGAACTATGCTTGACTGACCTTCCCCCCAATGCTGTTAGGTTCGTCCTAGGTTTTGAGGTTTTGTGCCGCCTCCTCCGCATACAACCTTCTGTCACCCAATTTCGCGTCTTCTATCACCTTGCCAGGCTGCCCCCGGACTGGGTTTCTTTGAAATTTCGACAGGATGGGGTCAAGTTGTTAACCGATCTTCCGAATCGCGTTCAGTGGAAAAGACGGTTCGTATTTTTGGAAGAGGAGCTTGTCATGGGTCCTGCGAATGAGGAGAGGGCCATCCATCCTTCTGGGCTAGAAAGGGGACGAGGTTCTCGCCCTTCTACTGTTGAAAATTTTCCCTTGCAACCCTTTATTTCTCGTCTCGAAACCATGAGCTTCAGGTGGGACCACCTATTGCGTGATTCCACCCTTCGTGTTGTTGGTCTGCCATTCTTCCCTGACACTCTTTCTTCTGGCGAGAGCATCTCTGACTTGAGCGGTATTAACTACCTTTGGTTGGGTTATTAACTCTGCCTGTTGTTTTCTTTTCCTTTCTGTTATTGTTTCTTGGCCTTAACTCGCTCATTTTTTTCTTTTTTGTAGAGATGTTTGTGGTTGCCTTTCTTGGGGACCTGTTGAGGCTCCCTCGACGGCCTGAGAGTAGCCGCCCAATTTCTCAAGCCGACAATGCAACTGACATTGTTGATCAGTAGGTAGAGGCGATAGATGTCTCCAACACTAACGCTCACAATGACGAGCCTTCTCTAAAAATGACCTGTCACAGGCTGCGGCAGAGGGGAGAAAGCAGTGGTGCAAGTCCCAGCTTGCCTCCAAGCGCCCTCACCTCGGAGGAGGTCCCGGAGATCCCGTCAGCCAGCCAACAGGGTCTCGCTCTGTCTTCCCGACCTACTTCAGTCATCCCATTCTCGCCTCCGTTTGCTCATGGTCTTTCGCCCTGGGAGTCCAATTAGAACCCCATGCGCCGTGCCTCTATACGGACAGAAATGGTCTCCCAGATGTTTCCTATTCCGCACTTTAATGCCTGGCTGCGCGAGCGCTCCCTGAATGTCGCCGGCACCAACTCTCTAGTCAATCGATCAGCTGACGTCATCCTTAAGGTTTGCCCCGTTTCTTTCTTTATCTAACTTACCTTATTCTTACTGTTCTTACTTGATTTTATTCCTTCTCCTAGCACCTATGCTCCACTAGGGCCACGCAGAAAGAGAATGACAGCCTGCGTGTAGAGGTCGCCGAGCTGAAGTGTGGCCTATCCTCTCTGCGTTCCCAGGATCAACGTGTTGCGGAGCTGGAGCGGGATCTGGAGCTAGAGAAGGGTGTCTATGGCTCTCTACAGAGTTCCTTGAGCCGCGTTGAGGCCAAGGTTGTTGAGCTGAGAAACTTTCAGGAGTGGGCCTTCACTCGGGGTTTCCTAAGCTTTTATTCCCGCATAGTGCAGAGCAGTAAGGCATCTGAGCTACTGAGTGGTGCTTTGATGAGGGTTATTGGCCTCTACTCCCGTACGGAGGATGAAGATCAGCTGCGAGTCGGCCTGAGTGATACCTTTATCCCTTTCCAGGAGTACAACTTCACTGAGTACTTCAGCCAGTTTTTTCTTCATTTTTTGCTTCCTTACCATCCTTATCATATTGTTCTGGCTATTAGGACCACCACTTAGTTCCTTGCCCGCTAATTCGTGCTTCCCTGGCCTTTGCATTGGCCATAAAATCATTTTCCTTGCCCCATTCGCGATACGTCTCGCACTGTGTCAGCGCGACAACTTGAGCCTGAATCAGGCATCGTCTGGTGCTGGGTCACTGTCATCGAACGTTATTGCTTCATTTGCTCCCAGTTTCCTCTCCTCCGGTGTTGGCCATGGGGTTTGTCTGCAACGCTCCTTTCGTTGGGATTCAGTATTTCCCCCTACACTCCCGCCTATGATGGTGTATATGTCCATCACTGTGGTGGCTGCTCTTTCCCTTTTGTCGGGGTGTTCTCTCTCTGTCTTTTTCGAGACTCGTCAACTTTCTCAACCCTAGCCACCTCTTTTCCTTTATCTCGCTTTCGCTCCCTGTCGAGGCTCTTTTCCCTGCCCCGATTGTCCTTCTGTTTGTGGTATCCTCCATACTTGTTCTTGCTCTAGTAGATGGCCATGTTATGCTCTTTCGCGCTCTTCGCTAGATGCGCTAGCTCTCCCCTTTGCACCGCATTCTCTATGTTGTGCCTTAGGTGAATGTAGTCATTCGTGTCATGGTCATGGTTATCATGGTAAGCACAAAACTGAGACTTGTATCTCTTTCCTGGAGGCATCCTCATCTTAGGCGGGGCATCCAGGATGCCTTTTTCTAAGCACAAGGCGAAGATCTCCCTAGGGGTTTTGATCAGTGGAGTGAATGCTCTCTCTGACCAGTTGAACCTGTCGGGCATTGGTCTGTTCCCTGTTCGATCTACCCCTGTTTTCTTCATTCTTCCCTCTGAGCTATCCTTGTCGGCCCTGCGCTGACTATGGCCTCCCAATGCTTCCTTTCTCCTTTTATTAGCCAGGTCTGCCTTGTGGAAATTTCCCATTCTCCTCATCAACTTATCAACAGTGATTGGCGGGTCCAGAGTGAAGTCTCGCAACAACAACTCGTGTCTGAGGCCATCCACAAAGGTGTCAATGAGAAACTGGCTGATCATTTCCTCTACCTGGTTCACTTCATCGTTGAACCTTTCCCAGTATGCCGACAGCGTTTCCATCTGCTTTTGCCAAATGGCCAGCAGCTCCGACCTCGTCTTCTGAAACTTCTTCCTTTGCATGAAGCGGGTTAAGAATTTTTCCTCCAGCTGGCTGAAACTGTCTATCGTCTCATCCTTCAAATTCTTGAACCATACCCTGGTCGCCACTGTCATTGTAGTCGCGAATACCTTGCACCATATAGCTTGCGGAATTGAAAAGGTGGCCATGTTGGTACAAAAAGTGTGCAGATGGTCCTCTAGGTCCGCCTCGCCATTGTACTGACCCGGGTTCATTGGTATTTTTAGCTTTGGGTCTGCCGTGAACAACTATATCCGCCTGGTGAACGGCGAGCCTTTGGCTTGGGTCTGCCTGGCTGAGCCTTCGTGCGTTTCTCTTCGTGGTGCTTTTCGCCCAGCCTGCTCCCTGTTCTTCTGGGGTGGCACATAACCCTCTTTCCATTCATGGTCCGCCATTATTTCCTTGGCTCCGCCTGGTTTCTTTTTTATCGATGAGGCCATGCTTCTCACTGCCCCTCTCATTTCACTTTGGACCGTTCGTGACACCTTCTCTCTTCCAGTGGACGCTTCGGAATCTCCATGTTGCTCCGGGAAAGCTCCATTGGGTGCACATCATGCCCCCTCCATTGGGGCTGTTTATCCTCCATTTTTAACCTGTTCATCGTCTCTCTTTGAGACGTCGTTATTATTTGAAGAATCTCTGAATTGTTCAACAACTCCTCCGCCGTGCGGATTTGATACCTCTCCCCGGTCAGCGTCAGCGTTGGGGCAGGCACACCCCCCTATGTCACGTCCTCCATCGTCACCTGGTTGTACAGGCTCTCTGGTTCCCTACCTCCTTTTTCTTCGATCTGCGTGGATGTTCAATGTTTTCGCAAATCCCCACAGGCGACGTCAATGTTAATACCAAAATTTGTAGTATATCTGATATTGATCTCCTTCAGCCCAATATGCACCTGAACCTACAAGACATGCAGAGAAAAGTCAGGCAGGCAGACCCAGGGCCGTACCTGCTCCGACGATCCTGTTAGCCATGGGAGTCATGTAGAGGAGTATCCAAGTGAATATTAGACTGATTGGAAAAAAAATTACCTCGTGTCTAACACTCTTCCTTGTTATATGCGATTTGGTAGTTGATGGGACTAGAACTATCCCATCATTATCCACGTGTCGTACCTTCTTCATTCCTCTTCCAGGTAACGGCCCTGCCAGACAGGCAGCGTCCCTGGAGAGTAGGTCTTTCATTTACACTTTTTGATACCTATTAGGCCTCTCCGACCCATACATTATCACCTACCATTACAGCCTTGATTTTCCAGTGCAAACTCTGATATAAACCTACATCTTACATTAAAACTAAACCATCCACAACATAACACACTTTCACATTTAATCCATTCAACAAGAAAGAACGGCATTCATCACAAGAACCAAAAACAATGTCAAACTGGAATCGACTATGTTCTTCCTTTCACTACATAGTGAAAACACCTAGTGATGGAGGTGAAGCAGCCCTTCAGAACTTATATGTATTTCAGTTCAATTCAGATCAATTTAGTAAAATTTTAATTTGGTGAAATTTCACTTTATTTAGCCATCTTATAACTATTTTTCGACACACTTTCTTTAGTTCAGTTCAGTTAAATTCAGTTCAAATAAGATTAGTTAAGTTCTAGAGAATGAGGCCTTAGTCATCAAACCCCAGAGGTTCACAAAACAGGATTCATGAAATTCGTGGAACGGTTAGATGCCCATTTATTGTTCTTTGTCCATATTAATTACTTTCCCTCGGCATTCTTTTGACTCAATTAAAACATCATCGGATTAGTACTCACATAAATGTTGTTGACCATCCCCTTTCCTACTACTTCTACTGCCCTGAGTTTAAAAATTGCAAAACTCCAACGTAATCCTACATTATAAATAAACAACCTGCAACATAACACACTTTCACATTTAATCAACTCAACAGGTAACCGGAAAATTTTTTACCAAAGTGAGAATGGCAATCTTCAGAAGAACCAAAAACATTGTCAAACTGGTTCCAACTATGTTCTTCCTTTCACTACACTGTGAAAATCGCCTAGTTTCCTCGGGTAATCCAAGCGGATTGGTGAAGATTACCGGAAACCAGTTTGTTTTGGACGGTACCTCGTTTCTGTTCAATGGATTCAACTCCTACTGGATGGTGACTGTTGCTGCTCAGCCAAGTGAAAGGTACAAGGTTACCAGCGTATTTCGCGATGCAGCGGCTGCTGGCCTCACTGTTTGCCAGACCTGGGCATTCAGTGACGGAGGTGATCAAGCCCTGCAGATATCTCCTGGAGACTGGAGTCTATGACGAACGTTTTTTCCAGGTACAACTCATTCTCTAAGGTAAGATGATGGGAAATGAAAATGTATGCACAAAAAGGAAAAACTGACATCCTCATCGTTTTCAGGGGCTTGATTTTGTGGTATCAGAAGCAAGAAAATCTGGTATGCGTTTAATCCTCAGTCTGATAAACAACTACAAAGATTATGGGGGAAGGCCTCAGTATGGGCAAGAGATGCTGGAGCTAATGTTAACAGCGACGATGATTTCTATACAAATGACATGACCAGAACCTATTACAAGAATCACATTACGGTAATAACTAATAACCATGTTTTGTATCCTCCATACCAGCGGTACTGCATTTGTGTTTACAGATGTTTCCGGTGCTGATGATAGAAGTGTTGAATAGAATCAACACAATCACCGGCATCCCATATAAAGAGGATCCGACTATCGTGGCATGGGAGCTCATCAACGAACCCCGATGCCAACGAGACTCGACTGGAAAAACCCTAAATGTAAGTTAAAGGATGAAACTGCTACTTTTTAGTTCTCTGGATTTGGCTTTTATACGAAATGGTATATGGCAGGTTTGGATTCAAGAAATGGCAAGCTATGCTAAGTCAGTTGATAACAAGCACCTTCTGGAGATAGGGATGGAGGGATTCTATGGAGACTCGATACCAGACAGGAAGCAATACAACCCCAGATTCCAAGTGGGCACAGATTTTATCAGCAACAATCAGATTAAGGAGATTGATTTTGCAACAATCAGATTAAGGAGATTGATTTTGCAACAATCCATGCATATCCTGTTCTTTGGTGAGATATAAATCATTATCCATGCAGAAAAATTCTATTTTAAAAAAAAGATCTGTATCTGAATTGCACCTAAAAAATTAAAACAGGCTATCAGGATGCAGTGACGAAGAACAGATGACGTTCATGGGAAAATGGATGAGTAGTCACAGTGCAGACTCGACAACAATACTGCAAAAACCATTGGTTTTAGCTGAATTTGGCGAATCAAGTAAAGATCCAGGATTCAACATAAGCGAAAGGGACACGTACATGAAGGAAGTTTACACGAACATCTATAATTCTGCTAAAAGAGGAAAATTTAGCGGGGGCTGGGTTTGGCAGATCCTGGCTGAGGAAATGGAATCTTACAGCAACGGGTATGGCATGTCTTGTCTCATAACCCATCAACTGTCCAGATTATTACTCAACAGTCTCGCCAAATGGCTTCACTCGAACATATCATGAGCTGACAAATTTACAACAATAACCCCACAACAGAAAGCACAGGCAACAATTTTTTAGTGGAAAAAGATGCCTAAAACTGGAAACCATATGCCTCTCTACCCTTTTCCAGAAGATTCTACTTAACTGCAACAAAAATCTTGCACTAGCTCCATCAACAATTATACAAGTATAATTCCAGCCAGCAGTATATTTCCCACCTTATGAGTGCCTATCACTGATAATGATATCTAATCGCCCATATTCCAGTATAGGGCATGACTATTTCAAATTTATGGATCTTCAAACGTATTGTATGTGATGAAGAAAGCTAAAATCAGATGATGCACACAGGTATCATATCGTGGATGATAGTTGAACAGTTTGATTCTCATATCAAGTAACTTAACTCGGACAATAAACACTTACCTACTTATTCCACTCACAAAAAACAAACTCCATTTCTGCCACGCTCATTGTCTATACCTTGACAACATCTTTAAAGTAAGCCAGCTCAGAAACTGGCCGGAACCTGCCCACCTGAAACTTGAATATTAGTGAGTCCAATAATGGCTACCCCAAAATTCATTACCAATAAGAGACTGAAATGTTAGCATAATGCCGATTGCATTTCCAGTAACTTACTGCCGGGCCTGGATACTGCTATTTGGGAGAACAGATATATTCATATTTAAAAACAATCAGATTATTGAGCATTTCAATAACTCCACTCAAAGTAAATGATGAAAAAGATGATAAAATGAAAATCATATGCAACTAGCACAAGAAGATAATAGGATGAAATTTTAAAAGGTCAAGCACCAGTCCAGCTATGCACAACTAAATTATTACACCGGTACAAAGAAGCATACAATATAATGTTTTCACAAAAGTCAGAATACAGCCAGAAAGGTGTGACAATTGAGCAAAGAATAACCGCATCTCATACATCTAATTTGCTTACAAAACAACTTTTTCCGTTCATTATGGCAATTACAATGGCCAGAGCCAAATTTTCCCCAAAAATAATGATTTGGCTGGGGAAGACTGAAAAGAAAGAAAAAAAATACTATGTATAGAAATTGAACCTCACTGTGCTATGATCAAAATTCACACACTATTCTACAACACTCACTGTCTCTCTAGAAGATGTGTTTCCACTGCTGGGACTGTCATAATGTTCCTCAATCGCTAGCCATGCAAAACATTCACATCGTTTCATGGGGTATCACATGATTGTTCTTACCTCATAGGTATCAGACAGTTGTATGTCAAACTAAAGCAAATCCAACAATGGTGGTTGCTCAGATTGAGACTTTACATGGATAGGTCGGGAGGATGATGTTACACCAAGTTGCCCTTGATTTCCTCTCCCCCTGCCTCTCCCTCTGCCAACAGCAGTTAATGGAGGTGGAGCAAGTCTT
>JAULKM010000002.1:13587718-13599229 GCA_032355605.1 Rubia tinctorum | reverse complement strand
TCTAAAACTCTGAAATACTATTCCTGGATACTGTTCACGTGAATAGTATTATGGAAAATAAACTACTTAATTCCTATTCCCATTCCTCTTCCTCATCACCACATCAAAGAAATAACTGAAACATATTGGAAGCTAAGAAAACCCAAAGCAATAATCACATGCCTATGGCATTTTTTTCTGCGTAAACCTGAAATCGGTCCATCTCATTGACAAGAAAACCTGAAATCGGTCCATCTCATTGACAAGAAAACCTTCAAGTAAGTGAATGTATGCCTTTATTCTATTATAGCTTGTCACCCAAATATAAGTGTAAGTAACCAAACTTTGGCACTCAAACAGACATTTCAAAAAGAAACCTTAGCTCCAGAATTACTACAAGGCAATTGCTTGTGGATAACACCCCATAACTTCCATCTTTAGGGATCCCCAAACATGCTTGCATCTATCCATCTTTGCCTGCATTTGGACCAAAAACGTCTTTGCCCACGGCTCATCGCTACCTTCCAAGCTCAGCTCACAAGGTACCGAGAAACTCATTAGCTCTTCCCACCGAGACCCTCCACCAGGTATGCCACTCCTGATTATTAGTATCTGATACAGATTAAGCGACTTAGTGGAGAGGTTGAAAATGGCATCCTCAATATGGTCCTTGCAAACAAAATACACCACCGGATAACCAAGAAGCCATCCGTTCAAGGTTGGTATTGTGACCTCGCTTTCCTGAATCCAGCTGCTGAGATCAATAACCCCAGAAGGCTCAGAAGACGAGCTAGCCTCGCCACTCAACGTTTCCCCTTTACATTGCAAAGGCTCATTCTCCCCTACATTGGAGTTAAATATGGCAGAAAACTTCCTCTGAATCGAAACAAGCCCTTCAGCAGCCGATTTGCCATCACTTGGCACCACGATCTTCGGAGGGTCCTGTTCGATGTTCACCAAAACATTTTCCCAGTCAATACTAAGACTCGACTTCACAAACTCCGCAAACGCTCTAGCGTGCACCAGATAAATCATGTCCTCCATGACCATAACTTTCAAAACCTCGAAAACCGACAACTCCTTTCGACAGCAACTCAAGAACGAACAAAGGCGCTCTTGCAGCTCCGGCATCTTACCACCATAGTCCACCATTACAACCGGTCTCATCTGAGTCACCAAGGCCAAAATGTCCGTCTCGAGACGGCGCTTCGACGAAGGCCTGAGCCTCCATTTCATCTGAGAAAGAGAAGACTGCAGCACTCGCAGTATCTCCGGCAGCTGCACGACGTCGTTTTGGGGCGAGGATTCCATAGGCGGTTCGTTGATAAAAAGCTGCCTAAAGAAGTCTAACAAAAAACTATAATTCAGCTTTGATGCGATGATCTTCATAGCCCTATGAGTATTCAAAAAAATGACAAACGATCAAAAAATGAATTTGAAATGCCAGTACCTTGAGCAGAAGCAAGAACACTGTGGATGATTAATCACCAGAAATTTCAATGCTGGAGCGAGTAATTAGGTTTTCCCATTCAGACCCAGGTATCGGGTTCGATATTCTTATTTTAAGGGGTTTTTTTTATTGGAGCGCGTCTCTTGAAGGACGGTATTTCCATACATCGGCGGAACTGAGGGGCGAGCCGGTGCGGCCGCCCTCCAAACCTCCGGTGACCAAGACTTTATTTACTGTTCTGCCCCTGCCCAGCCCCTCCTAGCCCAGCCCCGCCCTGCCCAGCCCCGCCCCTCCTGGGATTTCTTTCTAGTTCCGCCACGGTTTCCATAAGTCATGGAAATACCAATTCAAAAGTGGTAGTTTCTTAAAGCCTCTTTGAGTCTCCAAATTTATATGAAGAACATATAAAACAAGCTCCAACATCTCAGTGCCAGAAATGTCGTTACAAGATTATTAAAAATAATCATGAACCATCCAGACATTTAGCAATTAAAAATAAACGTCAATAATAGATAAAGGTTAAACAATCATTAAAGATTTATGAGTCATGACTAAATATCATACGCATATGACTAGTGATATTTAGGATATTAATAATCGTAAATATCATGAACCTTATATGAATATGATATTGGAAAAATATTTAGTAACCGAAAAAAGTGTAAAATAATTACCCAAAGAAATAATAAACGATGGAGATCGATTCATGATAAATGAAGGGAACTTTTTGGCTTCATCTTGATCCTCAAAAAAATTGAGTTGCAAAATTTTGGTCGTGAACATGGACGACAATTTGAAATTCACAAAGTTCCGGATGGTAATCCCTAATTTAATGTGTTTTATTTTCATTATGAATAATCAAGTTCATCATTAGTTTACATTTTTCTTAATTTAAATTTTTTACATTTTTAAATAGTATATTGATATATTATTTAAATGAATAAAAGTATTTAAATTAGTATAGTGAAAAATAGTATATTCGATATATTTTTTAGATGAATACAAGTATTTAAATTAGATTATGGAAAAAAAGTATATTCGATATATTATATATATGAATAAAAGTAATTAAATTAGTATATGTGAATTTCTATTTTCAAGATTGTAATGTACTTAACTCATTCATCACTTAATGAATTAATATGTTTACTAATGAATAAGTTTAATATGTACGTTTACTTTTTAGAATGTTTACTAATTCTTACGTTTAATATTAGTGTGCATCTGTTTTTACTTTGTATATTAAAATTAGTATATTTAATATGCTCGTTTATTTTGAAAATAAATAAAGTATTGAAATTGTTATTAATTTAGGAAACGAAGTATGTGAAGAAAGCGATGAAATTGCACTAGTGTCCTGGAGTAAGGATACAAAGAAGAAAGTGAGCCAGGAGAAATTGAGTGTAGCTGATGATAACGTTCTCTATGGTGCTTGGTTCGAGCATTCCACCGATTGTATAATGGGTACCGATCAGAATGCTGGTGTGTTTTGTACTAAAATCATGACGGATGTGAATCATTGTGCAAAATGCAACCGATCAATGAAGTCGTGCAAGGCTCGGTGACAAAAACTTTCTCACGATATCGGCAAATATATGGGATGTGAAAGCAAAGTTGCACGGCACTACAGTAGGAGAGGGAGTGGCTCTAACGAAGGAGATATAAAGTCATGGGCCATGAACTTGTTCGCAGATGAAAACGATGGGCAAAAATTTTTATTCTTCCATTGCTATGATCGTTGCAAGACGAACCCTAAATTTTTGGCACAATATGGCCCAAAGGAAACTGGTGGAGAGTAATATACACCACGGGTTCCATCAACGTCTTGTAGTAGCGATGATGCTAGCACGATGCAATATCCATCCAGGCCTATTGGTTTCAAAGACGCTAAATGCAAGGCTAGGGAAAAGAAAAGGCAACCAGAAAAACAACAGATGATGGTCAATCAAGAGAATAAAAAACAATGCAGTTTGAGTCCACAATCGGAAATGTTACTAAAGCTGTTATTTTGGTTGTGGAGAATGAAAGGGAGTATAACATAGCGCAATGGGAGTTCGTCTGAATCCAATATGAGCGTGAACAAAATCTAGCTAACATTAAACTCCTCCAGACTTTGACGGAACAACAATAGTTGACCCCAGAGGAGGTAGCATTGCGTGATAAATTAATAGGGATGGTCTACGGTCAATATTGATTTTAATCGCCTGTTTGTAATAATTGGTCGGACTAGATCATACTTTTGTCATTACCTTTCATTTAAATTTTTTAGACTAGATCGTTTTTTTTTCAGATGTCTATGTTTTGTTTTAATTGTTGTAGTTGTTGTATTTGGTTGAATTCACATAATCATTTCAAAGATTCCGCCAGACTATATCAAATGGGGACAAAAATAATGGGGTTGTCATTGACACGTTCCATCTATTCACGTGGGATGAATTCATTTTTCTTCTCAAAGATTCCGCTAGACAAAAATAATGGGGTTGTCATTGACACGTCTCATCTATTCACGTGGGATGAATTCATTTTTCTTCTCAAAGATTCAGCTAGACAAAAATAATGGGGTTGTCATTGACACGTCTCATCTATTCAAGTGGGATGGATTCATTTTTCTTCTCAAAGATTCCGCTAGACAAAAATAATGGATTGTCATTGACATGTGTCTCATCTATTCACGTGGGATGAGTTCATTTTTATTCTTAACGATTCCGCTAGACAAAAATAATTGGGTTGTCATTGATACGTCCCATCTATTAACGTGGGTTGATCTCATTTTTCTTCTCAAAGATTTTGCTAGACAAAAATAATGGGTTGTCATTGACACGTCTCATCTATTCACGTGGGATGAATTCATTTTTCTTCTCAAAGATTCGGCTATACAAAAACAATGGGGTTGTCATTGACACGTCCCATCTATTCACGTGGGTTTATCTCATTTTTCTTCTCAAAGATTCCGCTAGACACAAATAATGGGGTTGTCATTGACACGTCTCATCTATTCACGTGGGTTGATCTCATTTTTCTTCTCAAACATTTCGCTAGAAAAAAAATAATGGGGTTGTCAAATTTATTGTTTCTATATAAAGTGGACATTCGTTCACCTTCCTATTCAACCCCAAACTCGTATACATTCCTTCTTCTACACAACCATGTCTTCCTCGAATTCCCCAAATAACAATGATGATCTTCACTTCGGAGAATTATCAAACCTACCAACCTATGATATCCCGATTTTTTACCCAAAACCGATCCTTAAACAATTAATTTTGTCTTGAATTTGCCCGAAATGGCAAGGCAATGATACGGAGCCATTGAGGATGAGAGTGCTCAAACTTCTCCAATCTTACCGAAGAAAACCAGAAATCATATTAAGAGAGACCGTGCCCGAGCACATGAAGTAATCCAGAGGCAATATATTGCTCAACCACCTGAAAGAATGTACGACGATCAACATTTTCATACTAGGTTCCGTATGCGGCGAAATGTATTCCAACGTATACTCGAAGATGTCACCAACAATGATCCCTATTTTGTACAAAGGCCTGATGCTTGCGGTTATGAAGGATTTTTGCCACTTCACAAGTGCACGGTGACCATGAGCCATTTGGCATATGGTTGTGCCTTCGACCAGCTAGATGAATGCTTACAGATGGGCAAATCAACAGTCAGAGAAACAGTGTCTCATTTTGTGAAAGCAATTATTGTCGTGTACCGTCCAACATACCTCCGGCCAACAAATCAAGAGGATATTGCTCGCCTGATGCATGTAGCTTGTGGACATGAATTTCCAGGTATGCTAGGAAGTATTGATTGCATGCATTGAGAATGGAAAAAATGTCTCGCAAGTTGGAAAGGTCAATTTCAGGGTAGAAGTTGAAGCGCCTCAATTATTTTGGAGGCAGTGGCCTCATACGATACATGGATCTGACATGCATTTTTTGGTATTGCAAGATCAAACAATGATATCAACGTCATGGACAAGTCACCATTGTTTGATGACATATGTGAAGGAAGGCCTCCACGTTTTCCTTATGAGGTCAATAGTCGCAGCTACGATCAAGGGTACTATCTTACAGATGGAATCTATCCTAAGTGGGCAACCTTCATGCCGGCATATACGGCTCCTAATGACCCGAACAAACAACTTTTCACTAAGCGTCAAGAGAGCTACCGGAAAGACGTCGAACGTGCTTTCAGTATTTTACAATCCCGGTTCTCCATGATCGGTAACCTGTCTCGATATCGGAATATAGAAACGCTGGGTGATATTATGATAACTTGTATCATACTCCACAACATGATAGTCGAAGATGAAAGAGATACCTATGGGTTGCAGGTTCAACTAGGTGATTATGACCAAATCGACGACTCTCCTTAGCATTACAACGCAGAGCGACATGGTGATCTACCGACTTTTAGAAAAAATTGGAGGGAAGTACACAACAGATCTAAGCATGAACAATTAAAAGAAGATTTTACGGAACATTTTTACCAACATGAGGGTGGTCAAAATTAGGATTTCGATATGGTTTCGTCATCCACGTTTTATGTTTTAAAAATTTCAATTTGTTTTGTGTTAATAATAATTGGTCAGACTAGATCAATATTTCAATTTTCAATTTGTAATAATTGGTCAGACTAGATCAATATTTCGATTTTCGTTTCGCAATAATTGGTCGAACTAGATCAATATTTTGTTATTTAAGTATTTATTGTAATTTGTCTGGTCATCATAATTGGTCTTTGCTATGTAATTTTTTAAATATTTTTCCCAAAAAACAATTTCTCCTATTATTTATTTTTATTTTGTCATTATTTAATAATTATTTGGCCACAAAAATGAAAATTATAAAGGGAATGGATTGCAAGGAACCCATTCTCTCTCTCTCTAATCATGGTCTAACCTTTTCCTTTGCTTCAAGCTACTAATTACTTTCCCATATGGATCGCAAGGAATCTTTCAGGATCATAAATTGATTGATTGCAACATTAAAAGTTCACCATACACTCAACTTTCTTCCTTCCATCCATAACTCTACAATTGAACTATCATCAGCGGATTCAAATCCATAAGTGATACAACTGACTCGTTACAATACGCTATGTTCCTCGTCGCGTTGCCATACTTGACACGATAAAGCAAGATAATGCATACTCCCTCCGTCCCAGCAGAATTGGCATGTTTGATTTTTCACGGTCTTCAATGATCATGTTTGACCGGCAATATCTCTAGCTACAAATACCAATTCCGCATAAAAAATTGATATTTAGAAAATTTATGTTAAGATGAATTCATAAATATCTCACATGATATATTTATTATATGTATATTAATTTATATTAATGGTCAAACTTTATCAAATTTGACTTTGAAAAAGCAAACATGCCAATTCTACTGGGACGGGGGGAGTATAAAGCAGTGATTGCATTATCAGAAACTTGACTCGACTCAAAACATATTCCCGATCACGTCTAACTAGTTTAGAAGCGTGTTTCTGACACTGATGACATGCTTGAATATGTTTCCGTGCATTCTGAAACATGACACGATAATGCAAGAGAACGCGTATAATACAACGATTACATTATCAGAAACTTCACCCGATTCAAAACAGATTCCCGATCACATACTCCTTTTGTCCCACCATTATTGACATATTTATTTTTCATTGTCTTTAATGATCATGTTTGACCGTCAATAACTCTAGTTACATATAACAATTTCACATAAAAATCAATATTTAGAAAATAGATATTAAGATGAATCTAACAAACTCTCACATGATATATTTAATATAAATATATTAGCTCATATTTAGAGTCAAAGTATTCTAAATTTGACTTTGAAAAGGTAATATGCCAATAATGGTGGGACGGATGGAGTATCTAACTAGTATACTAACGAAGCGTGCTTCTGACACTGTTGCGTGCAGCTTGAAATATGGCACGATAAAGCAAGAGAACGCGTATAAAACAACGATTACATTATTAGAAACTTCACCCGACTCAAAACAGATTCTCAATCACATATCTAACTAGTATACTAACGAAGCGTGCTTCTGACACTGTTGCTGGCATCTTGAAACATGACACGATAAAGCAAGAGAACGCGCATAAAACAGCAATCATAGAGTCGGAGACTTCGCCCGACTCAAAACAGATTCCCCGATCATCTGCCAAAGTATCCCACATTCGAAGAATGCAATGGATGGAAATAGAGAACTATTGATAGCTTGAATCAGAAACCAGTTCATTTGTACATTATTCAACTAGACAGCTTAACAATGGATGAATCAAACAAGATCACAACCCTAAATACTACCTGATCCTGATTCGATTCAATGAATAAGAATAAGAATCTGTTTACACCAGCCAGAATTTCATGAGCTGCTTTTCGACGCTTTCGAAGAAGCACTCCACTCTCAACAAACAGAAGTGAGTGCAGCAACCTAAAACTGACCTCACTCTGCAAGTCTTCAAAACATAACAAGCAGGAACGCTGAGGCCTTTCCCTTGGATCAGAATCCCCCACACTTTCGTCGATGACGAATGCGCAGAATCCCCGCCTTCTTCTTCGTTGTTCTTCATCTCTTCCACCAGGATTATACCACTAGGCGTCGGGTTATCGCCGCCCCACCTCCCTTTGATCATCGGCCAGCATTCCGACGACGCCTTTTCTCTAACGTATGTTGTCTTGCCGGAATCCTCCTCGCTGTCTGAGTATACATGAACAAGGAAAGGCGCTTCTTCTATGTTATTCATGATCTGTACCAAAAAAAATCCAGAATGCAGCATATTAGAAAACCAAACCAAACCAAGAGAATTGAACAAAAAAACAGAGTAATTAATCATGATCTTCTGTGTTAAATTATGATCATTTTATGTTGCTCATTATCTGTACCAAAAAAAAAAAAGAACTCAACTAAGCGAATCAAACACAAAATTGCAACTCAGTGAATTAAAAACAGAGTAATAAATCATGATCTTCTGAGTTTACTATGATCAGATTGATCATTTTTTACTTCAAACCAGACAACACATTTAAAGTGATTTTGGAATTTTCAAAACATTCAGCGTAAAATTACAAAAAATAATAATAATTCAAAACAGATCGATAAATGGAAATTTAAGAACACGAGAAACTGACCAGGCCTACGGATTCCTTGACCCACAAATCAAGCTTGGACGCGATATCCACGTCGCCACTATCATCTCTCCAGTCCTGATCATAACACCGCCGGAGCTCCGTCGCCAGCGACTCCAATCTGTACAGAGACGAAGAAGACTCCCGATCACGGCGGCCGTCAAACAAGGAGGAAGAAGAAGAAGAGACGCCGCAATCCCAATCCGCACTGTTCACAACGATCAATCGGGGACATTTACCATTCCTCCCGCCACCGCGACTGTAACTCACAAACCCCTCCGGCCGCCGCCGATCGCCGCCGCGGAGGCCCAACCCGCAGTCCCGAATCCCTCCCAACGGCTTCAACCGCAACGACGCCATAGCTAACAGATCAACAAACTGGTTCTTCTTGAACAATTTCTTTGGGAGAGAGAGGGGTTTGGTTGGGATGCAGGATTTTGATTGTGTGAGGAGGTTGCGTTAACTTATTATGGAGCTCTTCGAAGCAATTGCGGAGAAGGAAAAGGGGTGACGTGGCACGTCATGGCCGTCCTGCTTACATGCACGTTCCGGCGCACGATTTTCCGTGAGTTTCTTATGTTTGCGCGTGCCATGTCAGCTCCTCTATTTCCACGTCATTTTATCCTTTTCTGTTATTTAATTTTCTGTTTAAGTAAATTGTTCTTTTAGTAATTGTTTTTAAAAAATAAAAAAATCTTTTAGCAGATATTGGTAAATGTTTATCGGTTGTATTTTGTACTCTCTTTCTTACCAAGTAAACTAAGATTAAGATTGACTTGAACCTATAAATTCATATTTAGATTATACGTTATACGTACATGTGAGAGATTGAAAGTTATAAAATTAGAACAATCACGTGTATAATGTATTTGTTGACCTCTTGTGAGATGATGCAATTTTTAAAAAAAAAATAGTAAAAATTATATTAGATGGATAAAAAGTAGAGTCCGTCTCTTGAAAGACGGTCTTTCCATAAGTCATGGAAAAAAATCAAGGTTTAAAGTGTAAATTAGAAGAAATTAAGATAAAAATTTTGGGTTGTATGAAGCGGATTATAAAATTTATAACTACTACATGTTGCATAATAAAACTTTGATATTGCAACAAAGACCTTTTACTTTTTATTATTATAATTAAAGACCGTCTTTCCCAAGAATTTGCCTAAAAAGTAAAGTAAATAGGCAAAAACAATCTAATATTTTTTTAAAAAAAGGAAAGAATCCAATATAAAAAGCATCCAAGAAAGAAAGAGAACTATTGTTTGTGAAACAAAGGGAGTAACATGATTACTAATAGACACATTTTTTCTCAACCACTAGTATTTCTATTTAGTTCAGATTTTTTATTCAAGTATATTTTAATTCAATTTATTTCAACTGAATGAAATTTAACGTCTTATATTACTACACCGATCGATTGTATTTTAATGTAATTCTTCTTGTTACATAAATTTAAAATGTTTCATTAGATTCGACACCATATATTTAGGTGATTGAATTTAGCTTAAATAATTGAGTGGGTGAAATTGAGTTTTGAAACAAAAAAAAATAGAAGTGGATAAAATTGAATAAAGAAAAGTGTATTAGATTTATAGAAATAATTCAAAAAGAAAAGTATGTTAAACTTATAGAAATAATCCCAAAAGAAAAGTGTGTCAAATTAATGAACAGAGGTAGCAGATTGTAAAATAGTTTAACAGCTTGGTTAAAAAGATGACCTTTCATCATTCAAATTGCAAGGACGACCGCAGGAAGATAAAGTGCAGCATAAGTTGAAGACGAGTGATGGAGAGGTCAATGGTGGGAATTGGTCAGAAGAAAATTAATAAGGCACGTTAAATATTCATCAGCACATTAAGAATATTATCACTGGCATCACTGGCATCACTGGCATCACTGGCAAGTTGCATCAAAACAATGTTGACCTCCTAGGCCTTGTTTTGACATTGGTTACATTTTTTCTATGATTATTTTTTACATTAACACAATTTTCATATGAGTAAAATGTTAAAATGAGTATAATTTTATAGTGAAAGTGTCAATATAACCATGCAAAATGAGAAAGTATCAAAATAAGCCTATCTTATTGTTGTACAATATATGTCAATCTAACCATGAGCGTCGTCGACTTGAATGGTCAACAAGCACTTTGGCTGGAATTTAATGAAATGACCATTTTATCCCCGTTCTTCACCCGTCGCAGTCCCTTTTTCACCACGTCGCCAAATGGGTACTTGGAGTCAATCTCGACCCTAAATTTCCCATCCTCAACCAAATTCACAAGAATCTCATCCTTCTTCTGAGCAGTGAACAATATCCCAACCGTGTGCTAGAGCTGATAAATTTTCGCCTTCATGCTCCCCATTGATATCAAATATGGCGCCGACACTATGGTTTCGCCAACTGAGTTGTCGGCTCAGTTGTCGGCGCCTGATCCGGAGGTGATTAGATTCTCAAGCTACTGGAAAGCTACTCAATGCTGAAGTGCAAGGTGAGGAATCTGAGTGGCGATGACGGTTCGGGTTTCAATCAATTTGTGGAAATGGGTTTCACCAACTCGCATGTAGGGATTTCGATGAGTGGAAATAAGCAGGTAGGGTGGGATCGCGTTGGGCTGAAATTGCTAATGTTAGGTGCGTAAGTAGGGGTTTCGATTGGTGGAATCGTGTTGGGTTGAAATTGTTGATTTTGGGCTGCGCAGGTAGAGGTTTCAATATGTGGAAACGCTCAGGTGAGAGTAGAATTGTTGATTCTGGGTTGAGGGTTAGGCGGCATGAGGTGACGGTGGAGAGAAAAATTGGGGGAAAAGTGGTGGTTGGCAGGCGGCTAGCAGGTGGCAGCGTGTTACGGGGTTGGACTTATCACCCAACCTCAACGCAACCCCATGCCTGCACACACGTCACAAATAGGGATGACAGTGAGTAGGGTTTTGGTGGAGATCC
>JAULKM010000002.1:13565709-13587618 GCA_032355605.1 Rubia tinctorum | reverse complement strand
TCAACACCTGCAACCAAGCAATAATTAATTCTTCCCAGATCGCCCGTTTAAACAAATAGAACCTAATATATGAAGCAATTATTTTCAGCAGTTACCTTGCCGATGAGGGTTTCGTTGGTGTGAGGGTCGTAGACGTCGGAAGTGTCAAGAAAGGTGATGCCGCGGTTAACCGCGTACTAGAGGACCTTGATCATTTCCTCCTCCGGCTTCGGTGGACCGTGGCTGTAGGACATCTCCATGCACCCAAGGCCCTGGGCCGACACCACCAGACCCTGTGAACCCAGCTTCTCTGCAATTTGTATCGTCATTAAGTTTTTTTTGTTTTTTAAACAGAGGGTATAATCGTCTTTTTATGTATTTCCGCCCAAATTATGATTTTCAGGGTTATATTAGCACTTTCGATCAAATATTAGGGTTATAATAGCACTTTCAAATTTTACAAGGTCATATTGGCACTTTCGACCAAAACATGGGGTCATTTCAGCACTTAACTCTAGAAATTAAAATGCACCTCAAATAATGACCCAAAATGCACTGGAATTTTCCCTCTGAGATTAGTCGCAACTTTTTTCTAAAAGCTTTGTTTATTCTCATTACCTATGCCCTTTGAACCCGAATTTTCCCTCATAGATTAGTCGTATGAAAGCTGTTCTCCACGTTTGTCGTTTATCTCTTTTGCATTAATTGATTTGCAGGACAAGGAATCGCGTTAAAGATTTAAAAAAAGATGATTTTGTTCAGACTTTTACACAACCTTATAATCAGAGTGACCTGCAATTCAGGCATTGTTTTATCGTTGTGAACTGAATCAAACAAATTCAAATCAAAGCAGAGAGGCAAAGTAGGATTACATAGAATTTGGAATCAACGCCAAGTTACGAACTAAAACGGATTGTGACAATGCACTGCGTCATATCACCAACACGGATTGTGACAATGCACTGCGTCATATCACCAACAGGCAACAACCCACCAGATATTCCGCCATATGCTAATGCACTACGCTATATCACCAAGTAACCACCATATGTTCAGCAATTAATACAGGCGATTCTAATTCTAACGATTCTAGTTAAGGTAGATAAGACTAGCAGTATCGGAACCCCACAGCCTTTGTTCGTTCTACTCAATTATGTAACCCGGTCCCAAGTTATTAATGGAAGCCTATCATTATTCTTTGGTCAGAATTTATGGATAAAATCAAGTTTTAAATTTACAGAAACCGACGATTATAAAGAACATGAGGACAGTTCGCGCCTAAAATCAGCATCCCAGGCAATGCTAATGTGGCAACTAGACTATTTCTATGCCAAACTCCCACTTAACTCATATTAGATGAAATGGGAGAAAAATGGTAGGAAGATCAAGATTTGGGCATGATCATGAAAACAGATGCATAATATTTTGAATCGACATATTCATAAAATGAAACCTAAATGATAGTCTAAATGGCATGGTTTGGAAAAGACTGTTTGAAAGCATTAAAAAGGGATCAAGATCATATCCAACCTATAGTTATTGTTTAAATAAATAAAGGATATCAAGATCATCCAACCTATAGCAATAAAATAGAGGATAAATCATGCAAAAAGGTCTAGCATGAGACATCAAACAGTTTCAGGAGCAAATATAAAATCAAAGGCTATGTAATATTAGTCATAATTGTTTTAACATTCGACGCTCAAATCTAAAAACATCCAAAACATAAACATTGTTTTCAAACAGCACTGGCAAAATTCACGACACAATCTTCTGGCGAAGGATGATAAAAGCAGCACCTACTTCAGAGGAATGAACCTTGAAGAGTGGGTAGCACCAATACCGGGCCTACCGTGCTTGACTGGCTTGTAAGAGAGGGAGAACTCAGCAAGGTAGTGGCCAATCATTTCTGGCTTGATTTCAATGGTGTTAAAAACCTTTCCATTGTAGACACCAAGAACACTGCCGATCATCTCAGGGACAATGATCATGTTACGCAAGTGAGTCTTGACAAGTCCTGGCTTCTCACCAGTTGGTGCTTCGAGTTTCTGATGTAAATACAATGATCATTTTAGCAGGATTTTTACACATTTATGAAGAAAAAAGAAAAGGAAATACACAACATAGAATATTTAACCATGATTGCAAAGCACAATGTGTAACCCAAACATTTAACTGCTAGCAACAACAAACACACAGAAAACAATTGAGCAAACAAATCTCAGCATTTCTCAAAGATTTCATTAAGCAATCACAGCAGAATACTAAAATCCACCTATAATGCAAGTTGCTAAAAATTATACAACCCATATCTCATCTAAAACATTCCAGCAAAAAGCAAAGAACACAGGAAACAATCAAAGGCCGGTAAAACCCACACCAACCAATACTCAAAAAATCATGTCAGCAATCTAAACACATCATTAAAATAATCTAAATATGGGGGCAATGACTACTGTTTCAAGCCTCACATCCCTGTACACATAAAATAAACCAGCTAGAACCCTACATTCATCTCAAAACAAAATTTTGTATAAACCTAATTTCTTAATATAGCAATCCTTCCCAATTCGACAAACTAGGCCCTACATTCATCTGAAAACATCAATTAAATACACACTGGCAATCATTCCCAATCAACAATATCCACAGACAACAAATGCAATAGACATACCGCCTTCCTAAGCTTCTTGATCAAAGCCAAGGGCTTCCTCTTCATACCCCTCTGGAACCTAATAGAAATACACAAAGAGATCTATATCAAAACAAAATTCATGTTTGTAAAGCCTCAACAATTGGCGAAACAACAAAATGAATTAAACAAAACCGTAAATCTACAGCAAACACTAAATCCGCACGAGTAAAATCAATATCCTAATAAGAACATAATCACATACCTTCTGCGAGCACGTGCAGGGAAGAGCTTCACGAGCTCATCGGAGGTCATGTCGAGGAGAGCATCGAGATCCACGCCCTTGAAGGTAAACTTCTTGAACGTCCTCTTCTTTGGTGCCGCGACATCAACATTCTCAACGTCCGTCTAACCACCACCACAAACACACAAACAAAGACCGTTAATTCAACCAAACAATCGATGATAGCTGTTAAAGCTGTCGCAACAGAAATGCGTTCTGTACCATTGTCGCTGTCGGTGGAAGGATGAATCGCCGCCGTGAACTTCCGCTCGGTGAGAGAGTGAACGAGGAGGAGGAGGGGCGGCAGCTAGGGTTTTAAGAATGGAGGTAAAAGGCAGAAAGAGGTATTTATATCTCGTTTTGCTGCTAGGGTATTAGAGTTTTGCCAGATGTGTTTTGGGCTCTTTATGTTTATAATGGGCTAGTTTTATTTGGGCTCTTTATGTTTATTATAGTCTAGTTTAGTTTGAACTGGACTCTAACAGAACCACCAAATCCCAATTGTATGAACCTCGGTCACGTAGCCATCAAAATCAAAAGATGCACTTCCTCTAGTCTTTCCTATTTCTAGGGTTGGGCAAAAAACCAAAAACCGAATCGAAAATCAAATTATCCAAATTTGAATAACTCGAACCATATTTAAAATACAATTTTCGGATAAACGAATTGAATAAACCGAATTTTGAATATGGTTTTTGGTTTGGTTTGATTTTGGATATGGAAATCCAACCCGAAATCCGACCCGAATACCGAATTACAATTAATTAAATAATAAATAAAATATATATATTAAATAATATAATCCTAAAACGTTAATATAAAATCTATAAATACAAAGCCAAATTCATGGCCCAAAGTATAAAATCTTGAATTTTGAATTAATTTGTGTATTTTTGATATATTTTTTAAAATCTTAAATTCAAATTCGGTTTATTCAGATTAGATCCGAATTCGAACCGAAACCGAATTTGAAATTCGATTCGGTTTATTCGGGTTATTCGGGTCGGATTCCGTTTTGGACTTTTTAGATGCAAAACCGAATAACCAACCCGAAATCCGAATAACTCGACCCGACGTCCACCCCTAATCAATGGTCCGCGGCGGTCGACGGTGGTCCGGCGAACTCAAATTCATATTGTAACACTAAGGGTATTTTGGACATTTTACATACAGTCAACGCCGGAAATGAGGTCTGAGGGTTATATTGGCATTTACACTAACTAGTTATGGTTATTTTTGCACTAAAAAATATTTGAGGGTTATATTGGCACTTATGTCAAGTATATAGGGTTATATTGGTATATATATAAAAAAAAGTGAAGATTATATTTGCACTATACACAAGTAAACAAAGATCAATTTAGCACTTTTTTTTTCAAAACAAAAATTAAATTTTTGATGACCCAATTTTCATAATTATTCGCCGCCAATTTCATCGGAACCCTAGACATCCCATTCGCTCCGCCGGAATTTCATCAACTCTGGTTCACGGCTCCGAGCCTCGAAGACCAGAAATTCGTAAGTATCACTAAATTCAAACCTCTTCATTACTCCATCAATTGCTTATTAAACCACCTGTTATTTATACATGACGCTTGAGATGGGACAAAGGGAGTGCTAAGAATTTTCAGCTAAGAAATGATGACTGCTTTTTCCCGTTTAGGTTTTTTATTGTATTCATATAAGCTGAATGGGAAAGCAGAGAGGGGGGGGGGGGACTGTAAATGAAGTAAAGAAGGAAGAAGCTGCACCAGAGAGGCCTAAAAGAACACTCTTGGGATGGAAAGATAAAGATAAGGTTGAAGATGCGGAGAAAGAGGAAGGTGGCATTGTGCGGTTCAGAAACAAGGAGAAGGTCTTGGTCACGTGTTCGCGCCGCATCAGTTTCAGGTTAAATTGTCTGATTTAGTATCCATTGTGTTTTTTTGATTGTATGGTACTGATTCTTTGCTTGTTTATGTTTCATTTTTAATTGTGGTGTTAGGTATCGGCATTTGATGTTGAACGTGGTGTCTCTTCTTCCACATTGCAAGAAGGATAACAAAGTTGAATCAAAGGATAGCAAAGGGGCAACCTTGAATGAGGTTGTTGACCTAAAGGGCTGTTCATCCTGTCTTTTTTTTTAGGTATGTATTTTGGTTGACGAAAAACATTGCTGTCACTTTTTGAATCATCTATGAGTTTAACGGTGTTTTTTAACAATGATTTCTTTGTTTGAGAACGAATCCTGTAAATTTAATGTTTTTGGTATCTGACAGAGTGGTGTATTAAATCTGCAACATGCGGTTATTTGTTTTTCACGCTGCATCTGATGTTTTGGCCTTGTGATATCAGTGCAGAAAAGGAAGGGATCTGTATCTTTGGATGGCTAAGTCCCCAAATGGACCATCTGTCAAGTTTCTTGTCAATGCGGGTCAGTAGTTTTAGCACGGCTGGTCTTATTAGTTACTGATTTGGTTTCAGAAATGAAGTAGTTGTTTTTGTTGAGCGCAATATATGTGTAATTTGAGGTTGGAAAAGTTTCTTGCTACTCATCTCGAACTCTTTTCCTCTTTCACCCTGTTGTAGTGCACACAATGGAAGAATTAAAACTTACTGGGAATCACTTGAAGGGTTCTCGCCCAATACTAACTTTCTCGACCCATTTCCTCTTTCACAGTTGTATGATTGTTGAATGTGCTTCTTTCTTCTACAAACTACTCACAGATTTCTTGCCTTCACAACGGATCTCAGAAGATAGACCAGTCTGACCTGGAGAAGATGACCCTTGTCGAGGTATCGTGGTGATGCCTAGTGATTGACTCTGCATTCATATGGATGTCTTAGTTTTTTAAACAAACGCATTTTGGATGAACAGGTTGGTCCTAGGTTCTGTTAGAATCCCATCAAGATATTTGGAGGTAGTTTTGGGGGTCCTACGCTCTATGAGAATCCATTCTATGTTTCACCAAACCAGGTTAGTCTTTCGTTGTTCATTACTACGCTTTATGTTGTTTTAATGAGCGTCCCTCAAGCGTTTTATTCATCCTTATGATGTTCCCCACCGTGTTCAGATCCGTGCGTTAGAGAAAAGGAAGAAGGCTGGGAAGTATGCTAAGAAGATTAAGGCTAAGGGAGGAGGAAGATGCATGAACTCGAGAATCCTTTACCCGTTGATGAACTTGAACAAATGTGGAAGGAATGAAGGAATGTAATGTGCAATTTTGGCCAGTATTCTGTGCATCTGAGAACATCCTGTAATAATGTTGAATCTATTTATGTTTTTTTTCAATCGAACATCTGTATAGGAAGTAAAGACTTATAACTCCACCTGTTTCACATTTCTCATTGATTGCTATATGTTTCTAGTGTTAGCATAACAAAACCTACCAAAAGATTCATTCCAAAATGTGGATAATCACAGGTATATCGAGCCTATTACTTCAAAACTCTCAAAATCTTCGTCACATGACAGAACAAGCATTGGGATTTTCATCACTGAATAGCTGAGGAGCGAAAACCAGTTCTCTACTCATCGCATCACTCCAGAACTTGTCGTAGTTGTTACCATTCTCCTTTTTCTTCTGGTTTTCATTCCCTTCTTCCCCATCCTTCTGTTTCTGATCCTTCGGCTTCTTATCTGGCTTTGCAATCTCAGCATGCTTCCCTGTTCTCTTCATCACATAACCTATGAGCTTGTCTGCTTCAATTGCACCCTTGACCTTCACCAGATTCTTGTCCATGTCTGTCTCCACAGTATGCACACCTGCAAATCGGGAAGCAAATTGAAGAAACACGCGAAAAGAACACCCGCTTATATGCACTAACCTGAGAGCATATAAGAAATGCACAAATTGGGAAACAAATTCAAGAAATGAGCAAAAACAAACACGTATGCACACACTAACCTGAAAGCACACAGTTCCAAGAACCCTCAATTCAGTTTAATCCAAATCAACCATGAAGCAAATTCAAGAAAAGCGCAAATCGGGAAACAAATTCAAGAACCACGCAAAACAAACACGCATACGCACACTAGCCTGAAAGCATGCAATTCCAAGAACCCTCAATTCAGTTTAGTCCAAATCAACGATGAAATAGAAGGACACACGAACCAGGCATTCTGCAAATGCAGCGTTGCACATCCTTGGCACACCCCTCACAATGCAGGTAGACCTTCAGATTCACATCCACCATCTTTGGCTTCTCGAATTCGGTCAAGATCAAACACATTCAATCAGATTCAAGTTCAACAAAAAAAAAAACCCCCCAAAAACATGGTAAAGGCAATCTACAGAAACACGACAACCAGGCTTATACTCATTACTCAGATATAGCATCTGGAAATCAGGAAAACGCGAAAAATCCACATGGAACTCTCATACAACTGAAATCACCTTAAAAAATCATTCCTACATCTACAACTGAATAGACAGTCACAAATTAGGTACAAAAGTTCCGATGAATCTCGAAAACCGAGCCTAAATCCTTGCCCATTGCACTTAACTGAACAGAACCAAGCCTAAATCCTTTGAAATAGAAAAGAAAAAGCAATCACTAAGCATATGGAAACCGGAAAAAAAGGTTCAAACTACAAACCTGTTTTTTCTCCTCTTTCTTTTCTTCCTTCTTTTTCTCCTTAGGAGGAATCGGCGAGATCAAATCCACAGGTTTTCCAGTTTTCTTCCCCACCTTTTTCGCAACCTTTACAGGATCCGCTTTCTCCCCTTTAACAGTGACTCTGTTCTTCACAGAATCCACCTCCACAGATTCAACACCTGAAAATACCAGAAATCATAAACATAACGTTTTCTTTTCCCCAACAAAATCCAACGTTAACGTAAGAATCTCACTCACCAGAATATCCCCTCAGCGATTTCCTCACAGCATCCTCACACCCAGGGCAGTGAATCCAAACGCCCAGCACGATCTTCCCCTTCTCCCCATTCTTCTTCTTCTCATCACCGCCGCCGTTCGTCTCTCCGGCGCATTCCCCTGCTTTACCGGCCATGTCCTAGGAACGATTAAACGGAAATATCAGTATCACAGCTCAAATGAAAGGAAGAAGAACACGGATTTGTGGTGCAAATGGAGGGAAGGGGATGTACCTTGGGGAGCAAGAAAGAAAGCTGCAGAAATCAAAATCCACTCCCTCTGCTCTGCTCAGCGGCCAACTGTGTGAGTGAGTGCGTGCTCGCGCGTTTTCTTTTGGAAGAGGGAGTTGTACGTTGGCATTGATGTGGTGTACGTTGCACCATTGTCGTTTGAATGCAGACAAAAATGAAACGGAAAGTCTGTTGTTCGTGTCTCCTGTGCATTGAGGGGTTGTACCTTGTGCAGTGAGGGGTTGTACCATGAAAGAATTAGCAATAACTGAAAACACGTTTTGGAGTAAGGTTTAGCATTTAGGGGTATTTTTATTAATGAGACGAATTTAAAATGGAATGAAATTAGTTTGTGTTAAACAAGTTTAAGTTGGAGTTTAATGTTTATTTATGAAGCTTGGCTCCTTGAATCCATGATACTCCACTTCTTCTAATAATCTAAAAGTGTTGCATTTTTCTTCTAATGTAGATGGTCTTTTAAAGAGTGTGACACACTTCCTTTTAGGTAAGTTTGATTTCAATTTCTACCTCTTTTATTTTTCAATTCTTAATTCAATTTCTTTCGTTCATTTCACCCACATTAATTCTTGTTTGTAATGCACTATGAGCTAGACTACATAATTTCAGCTCAAAGAGTTTTTTAAAGAATAAACCTTGTTTTTTTTCTTCTTGTTTTTGTAATGCATTATGGTTAGCGCTATTGATGTTTTTAAAGGTCGTTTCCAGTTTTTTTTTTGCATATCTGTCAACTTAACCCGAAATAATTGATGCTCGATTATTTGTCCTAATGACTGACTCAATTGTATTCATGCTTGGAATGGAACCGACTACCAAGAGGTTGAGTGAGAGTTTTTTGGATTCATGCTTGAGTCTGTGATAGACGAACGAGACCTCTGATAGCCTGGGTCATAATTGGTCCCGTCACGGCGGCAGGATTGTGTCAGGTCTGCAAAAACTTGTCGAAATCTCCTTATTTCAGCTAGAGAATCTCCCGTTGGGTATCTACATCTTCGAAAGTGGCTGATGCTTATTTTTCGTCCCTAACAGCGGGCCTGGCGGTTTTTACGGCTGTAACAGAGTTGGTAGGTAGCATCGTTGTAGCTATTGGATCGATCGTCAATGGTGGATCAACCGTCCGAGGTGGAATGGAGCCACACGAACTGACTCCCCTACATTAATGCAGCTAGAATCCACCTATATTATGATTGTGTGCATTTTGGGAGTAAAATATGACTTACTTTTTCCAGTGTTTCCTATCTATATTTATAGGTCTTCAGTCATTTGACATGGTCCAATTATCGTGTTCTCACCTCTCGACCTTGGTCCGATTATGAGGTGTCGTGGAGAGTATTATTAACCACCATTTCCGTAGTTTGTTTGTTAGTGGTGTTGCAGTGTTTTACATTTTCGTGGGTTGGGCAAACTGCATTGGTTTAGCGAAGCGGTCGGTACGCGAATCAGTTTTAACTAAGTTGGACTGGGTAGGTCATATATATAGCAGATGAAAAGTGTTTTGCTCTTAACATTGAGAATATAACGAATAAAATAGAGACATACTGAGGTTTAAATAGGATTCAAACCTTATAAAATTCTGAATCATTATGGGATAAATATGCTCATTTCATATAAGACAATGCATCTTACAATAATAATATACAATATATTTCCAATTCCATAAATATATCTTGAATAAGAGATTTTCTCTTCATAATGGGTTCTGGCCAAATGTTGATAACATCGTATGGCAACACAGGCTTCGGCCCAACCCGTGGGTTCCGATCCAACCATTATCACCTAACATAGTTTAATATATTCTATATCTTGACGAATTGAATAAGTTCAAATCGATACAGCTCAAAGAGTTTATTCTGCCGACGGCCACACAACAGTAATTGCTCAGAATGTTTCAGAATTGGATATATCATACAATTGGTGAGTTGATATTCGTCATAACTAACTGAAGAATACTAAGCATGTAAAAAAAATTAGACTTAAAAGAATTATGTTTTTTATTAAATGTTTGATGCCATTGCAATTCTTTGACTGCCAAAAAAGTTTAATTTTCAAAGATCAAATGGGAAAAACCCCCCAAAATCTATTTTAGGATTCGATGTATACTTCTATAAAACATAAAGATTTAAGTGTCATTTGATCCATAAATGAAGAAGATACCTATTCGATGGTTGTCATTTTATCTCACATTGCTTGCTATTGTGACTATTTTGAGTTGGGACGCCGGATTAAAGTGGTATTTCTCTAGGAAGATTTAGATAGAGTTTGCTACGGTTTTACAGCAGAGGAGGACCACTCCATTGTACAATTCACCTTTTATTTATTTTCATGTGTGCTACTCCTTTGTAATTGGGATTATCCCGTATCAAACTGTGTAAGACTTTCAAGCCCTTCATATTAATATAAAAGGTTGGATTTCCGAAGATCCCATCAGTGACAGTTTCATTTTTTTTTAAAAAAGATGGTTGTCATTTTATCACTGTTGATATGAGATCGAAAACTTGAGTGGATGACTGTCAAAGTGATGATCGGGATTAGAAATAAAATCAAGGGAATATGTGATTTTGGAAAATTATAGGGTTGATTTCAAATTTTACATTCCATATTATTCTTTACCATTAAAACAATAACCGGAGTAGCTCAGATTGGATTCCGGAATTAGTCCGAAAATCCGATACTTAAGAGTACGGGTAAAGGAGTCCGTGGGATTTCGTATTGGACAAACTGAAAGACTTATTTAGACGAAGAAAATTAGGTGTGTTTTCCCTTTCTCCCTTCTTTCTCTGCCATTACATACACAAAATTCAGCATTGTTAATGTGACTGTTTAATCGTATCTGGGTTCTGAGATCTTTAGATTTTGATGAGTTCTTACAAAAGTTTCAATCTTGTGCCACTGATTTTTTTCTTTTTTGTTTAAAATTCCCCGACTTTGAAGCTGAAAGTAGTAGTAGCAATTCGCTTGTTTGCATCAAAGCAAACAATTGTGCTGGTGATTCGATCCGTACTTGGTTTCTGGGCTGGTGTTCGATGAAATGTTTGATTGATTGTTCCTGTCATTACAGGCATGTCAAAAGTTTTAGTCAAATGGGTTTTTTTCTTCTTTCAAATTTGAAGTTTGCTAGGTGGAAAGATGCACTCCGGGAACAAAGAGAGTGTTCTTATCATTTTCCTCTGCTCAGTATTGTACTGAAGTGGTAATTTTGGCTTTCTGGGTTCAGCTTACAGTGAAGAGGAACATTATGATTCCAATGATAATATGGCTTAGAGTTGTTTACTGTATTTCGACTATGTTATGTTAACAAACTTAGGTCCACAGTTTGTATGGCTCCATAAATTGAAAATGTAATTCATAATAAGTTAGCTAGTGATTGTGTATTTCAACTGTCAAGGTGATTTAGTACTTAAATAGATGAGCACTATCATTGTTTGACTGCTGATTTGAGCTTTGAAGACATGGTTCAGTTCTCTGTTGGATGCGATGAAATTTGACATTGAGCCTGCAATGAAATGTACATTCTTGAAATGGGTCGCATAAAAGATTGAGTTTGACAGTAGATAATGGCAAGGTTATGATCTTTATAGTTAACTACTCTTTGTGGGATGAGAATTTGTTTTTTTTTCTGTCTCATCTTAAGCTTTGAAGCTTTAGTTTGCTGATTAGTTATTAGAATTCCGTGAGCTAATCTTGCATTGTAGTTTTCATGTGTCCGTGCTGACATATGTTGGTTCCTTGTTGAGTTGCATCACAAGCTGTGTTTTTGGTCATTGAAGGAATGTTGATTGTGCATAATCTTGATCATAATAATATAATATTACTTTTTTGCCTTGTGTAGAGGGTATGGGTACACCAATGCAACGCCCTGAGCCAGTGAACATATCATCAAGTGATTCATCTTCTGGTGAAGACTCTCCCCGGAAAAGTAAACGAGTGTGCACTGATGCTGAGAATCTTGAACCAACTATTGAATTATCTCCTAATGCTGCTGATACTGTTCAACCAGTTATTGAATTATCTCCTGAAGGTACTCCCTCAACTTAATAGTTAATTCTATTCATCTTCTGCTACTTTTTATGCTATACAATTACAAGTTGCTCTTAATTTTGCCCGTGCAACTAGCAAGTGATAAAATGTGTTAAAACTGTTGCTGTGAAGCTATATTAATAGTGAAACTTTGCATATGGTTCTGCCCTGTTACATTCCACGAGTCTTTAGCAGCAACGACTTCCTTTATCCATTTCGAAATACACGTTCATTTGGAACTTCACGTGCATCAAAAGTAACTTTCCTTGTTATCCTATCATCTTTTTTTTTCCTTTATATTATTTGTGCCTGTCTTCGGGCAAAAGAAGATCATGTAAACACTGGAAATTTCACTTAATAGATTCTGTTGCGTAAGTGGATGTGTCTCTGAGCAATGTCTCAATATACCCAATCCATGCCTCGTGGTGTGGATAGAAGGAAGTTGTAGCTGCTAATGTAAATGGACAGTGGTACTTATTGCTGCTCAGCATCGGTAGTATGTCTGAAAAGTATCTAAATATGGAATTTTGCTTACTTTTTTTCTTTTCTGAAACAGAGGCATTGCTTCGAAAAGCTCAGTCGTACCAAGAGTACATGAAGCTGATCCCTCTTCCCACCAAACGTGGCTCTGTCATTCCATTTAGATCCTGGGTTGAGTTGGGAATGTCCCTCAAGGAGCTATACAAACAGCCCCTCCATTATCTGACCAACATCCATCTAAGACAACTCGACCGGATGAGAATCGGGGCTGAAGATGAACACACACCATTACACTTTCTCATCCATCCTGGCAAAGCCGAGGCCAGCATCTGGCTTCAGGAAGAGTTTAATCGCCAGTCAGCGTCGCCTCATCACCTTACTAAACTCTGGCTCGATGATCCACTGTATCATATGTACATTGATCGGATTTTCCCAAAACTGACGGGATCATCTGATTAAGTTATTATGATGTAATGATACTGCCCTTGTGAGTTAGCCCTCTTTGTTAACTGATATGTGAATGTTTTTGTTTCTGTGAAACTCTAGTTTTAATTGCTGACAGTTGACATGCAGAAATGTTGTTTTACAGTACTTTTTCTGGGATTTTGGGGTAAACAGTAAATGTTTTTTTTTGTATCGAAAGGTCTCCTTCTGTGTTATAAATCTCACATCTTCAGTCGAGTTTTAAATATAGAATCGATTAGTTTCTTGTTTCTGAAAAACTACATACGATTCACTCTTCGTCGAAGCAGAATATATGTCGCAATAGGAGTGAGAAAAATGTTCAAATGTGTTCTTTTATTGTTATGATCAGGCAACTAATATTATTTTCAGAGAGCTTAAAGATTGATTGACATAGAGAACAAAATCTGAAAATGCACAAACAAAATCATACTGCGTCGTACCTTCAGATATCAAGCATATACAAAAGCCATATCAGAAAGACTAAATCAACTGAAGAAAGTTTATACATACACAACCTTCCGTTAACATGAAGGGAGGAGTAAAGAAAAAGGAAGCTCTTTGAGAGTCTGATGAGCATATTCAATCCTGATTCTTGATTACGGCGAAGCTTATACAAACGGAGATATGAAACTATAAAAACCCGAGGGTGTGCAGCCCTGGTTTCACGCGTAAATCTCACCTCAGGCTCCTCACAGGCCATGGCGTGACCCCAACCGCTGGAAGTGATGGCCGGATCACAGGGACACGTTTCACTACTGAGAAAGCTTCGTTCAGGCGTTCAGCTTTGCTCATGAACTGGGAGATCTTCTGCAGTCACGCGTAGCAACAAAAAGCTTTTTCAAATGCTCGAGTAAGTAAATATACAGTAGTTGGTCTTTTAGAAGTAAAATATATGGAGGAAAGATGCAGGAAAAGAGTATCCTTAAGAACGAAAAAGAGAAAAAATATGTATCTCCTTTTCCATCTACAAGTATTTCAAAGATACGGTCGATAGTCGATTCACCTAGAATCCAGGGATCGCCAACAACTAACAACTACCAACTAGATATACCGAAAGAAGGAATGGAAAACGTACAGGAAAGGACAATTAAGAAATACGAAAAGAAATGATCAGACAAGCAACATGGGTTATCAATCAGGGCTGGTTTTGGTAAGTAACAAGTCTGTAACAGTCACAAGTAAAAACATGTGTATATTGAAGTTCAAAGTCGTTTTGTTGATTGCATAATAAAGCAAGACAAATTCAACAACATGAAATCGTCATTAAAAAAAACTATTTCAACCAAACAAAAAACAATCCATGTGTCCAAGTTTCAATACCTTCCCCACCAAATGTCAAGAAAATGAAGCTGCATCCCAAAGTGGCAAATGATTTCTTAGCTAACCGTACCTAGAAACTTATATTTTCTTCATTCTATACTAAGCAAGGGCTGGAGAGTAAGATGACGATGGGAACCCTATGCCCACACTTTCCATTGTCGTACACTCTTATCCACTCTATATAGACCAGAATCAGAAAACGGGCTCCTACTCCATACCAACAAACTCGAAATATACGTATCACAATTCACACAAACGCCGGAACCAAAGATTTTCCGCAAGAAACTTTCTTTCGCAGCTTCACGAAACACCACCTTCCTCCAAACCCCAACAGCCTATTTCTAAGCCCTTCATCGGAGATGAAGATAAACACCATTCCAAAGACACTCAATTATAGCCACAGATTCATATCCATAACATTGTAGTCACCCAATGACAGATCATACATACAAAAGCTACGCAAATTGAATAAAGCTTCATGTTAACAATTATGCAGAAACAAGTCATTTCTTTTCTCCAAATCCAGAAATGAAAGAAACATAACAGCACAAACATAGGCAAAAGGATTACGACCTTATCGTCGACGGTGACCTTAAGCTCCAGCCCACGAGTCTTCCTCTTCATCCTATACAACCTCCTTCCCAACAAAACAAACCCCATGAAGGCAGCAGCAACCGAGATGGTCCAAACGGGACTCCCCCTAAAAGCACAGTACCTCAAGAAATCAATCGGCACCTTCCACCACACCACACTCTTCCCCCTATCTGCCTTCTTCCCTTCCGATTTCGCAACTTCCGCAGGACCCAACTGGCTATCCTGCTCAAAGCTCCCTTCTTCCACAACCGAACTCCCCAATTTCTCATCATTTCCTTCATGACCCACCACCTCAAGCTCGCTGAATTTCCTGTCCTCGCTGCTGGAATCGGGCCAGGGCTCCTTGGTCGGGTACCGGACATCCGAGCCCGAACCCGGATCGACCCAGCTGGGGACTCCGTCCGAACTCTCCGACCCCTCCTCGCTGGCGTCAGCAGCGCCGGAAACGAGGCGGCTCCCGGAAGGGTCAGCGGAGAAGTAATCGGCGTCGATCAAACCGCCAGAGTGAGCGTCGCTTGGGTGAAAATCGACCGGGTGGGGATCTTCTTCCGGGTCGGAAGCGGAGTGAAGGAGCTCCCAATCCTGAAACTCCCCAGCAGAATCCATGGCCTGTAAAAGTGATGGATTCGAGTGATTTGTTGGTGGAAGGGTAAAAAGAGGGAATATCGGGTGAAAACAACGTAAGAGGAGGAAAGAAGGGGCGGTTGTTGTCGAGACGTGAGTAGAGAGGAGGCCACTCACTCAAAGAATAAGTGGTGATCCCAAACCCATTCCACAAAATATCTTTAATTCGTTGCCAAGCGTGGAAAATTCAAACACTTTGACTCTTGTGAGAAGTTATGATGCTAGTTTCACCCTAACACTTTAATACTAATTCGGGAAGTTAGGATGTAAATGCTAATTTCACCCGAATTAGTGAAACATCTAGACCATGTGTGCTGGGTGAGGGTGGGTGCAGGGTCGACACTAAGGTTTTAGCGGTTTGAAGCGAACAATGTAAAAGAGATTTATATATAATCAAAACATAGTTAGTTTCACAATAAAGTGAGAAAAAAGATACAGTATAATTATTTTACGTGATTTCTTAGAATTAATTTGACCAATCAAACTTTCACCATTTCACCAATTCAGTTCTACATTCAAAATTAATTTTAACTAGGCTTGGATATTCTTACTACACGTAGTTAGTGATACAAATTTGAGTCATTTTCTTAAAGAGCGTACATTAACATATTACATACTTGTAGTAAGCATCGAAAGAAGCAAAATAAAAAAATGAAGCAAAGCAGGAACAAAAATTCAACTGAACCAATAAGATGGGGGTGGGGGTGGGGGTGGGGGGAATTAAGAAAATGAACCAAAATAAGAACAAAGATTCAACTACAAACCAATAAGATCGTGATAAAATTCAAAAAGTTAATATCGAATAACTTGAATGAAAATAGCCGAGATGGATGGTGAAAGCTGGGTAGGATGCTTGAATTTGAAGAATATTCACCACTAATTTTTCCGTTGACCCTGAATCTCCACATATTTCAGGTTTTAGAAACAAATTCAATAGAATGATAATCACAATTCATAGCACATCACATTAAAAAAATTGAAAATTTCACCAATTATCAATGAATCAATCAAGAAGACAACAACTAAAGTCTAAACCTGAAATTCTTTAATATTGTGCTGGCGGAAACAAAAAATTTCCTAGAAAAAGGTTGAAAATGTGGTTGTAAGGGTGACGTTATTGAGTTGCTCACATTAAATGCAAGGTTGAAGAATAAAGACCGAAAAAGTCCTTCCACCATTTCTTTTCTATATATTTCATATATATATATACAGTAAGTTTTAAAAGAAAAATAGGACCCAAAAGTATTATTTAGACTGGGATCTGAAGCAAAGGTTTCATATGCCTCATGTGTTGGGTCGGGCCTGGGTGGGTGTCCGATCCATTTAATTGGATTTTGAGTTATTCAATTGAATTTGATGGAGTCGGTCTTTTAGTAATCTAAGATCCCAATTCAAATAGAGATAATGACAGTTTAACTGTCCACTTTTAGGCGAAATTACAGATTTCGTTCTTCTTTTTGCACCATGTTCCTGAAAGGTTCCCAGAGTATAACTAAATGTTCTCAATTGGTTCCTTTATCAGACATAACACATTTTAGTTAAGTTGACGGACACACCAACGATTACCGAAATTTTAAAAATTATAATTTAATAACTTTTGAGATTAAATTAATTAATTTATATTTTCTCTTTTCCTGTTCTTTCTTCACTGCCTAATCGACCATGTTTCGATCACCACCAATCCAACCATACTCACTGTCTCTTCTATCGTCCTTACCCTTCATGTTTCTTGCTTATCAATGACGACACTACCATCATTAGAAATGTCGATTCAATGTTGACTGACTTAAACTGACTAATAGTATGTGGGAATAAATTGAGAATATTTCGTAATAATGTATTGTAAAAAAGGAACGGAACCTGTTATTTTACATAAAAATGGGTAGGGTCATTTTCTCAATTCAAATATTCGTATAAGTCAAGCTGAATTCAATATTTGATTTTTGGATGAAACATTGAAAATTGAACCAAACAAAATAAGTTGAATTGCATTTAAATTAAAGAAATTCCTTGCTATGTTGTTCACATCAGGGGGCAAGGATTCGCCGACCTGCGCCGCTCGGCCGTCTCCTAGTTGAATGGTCTAAATTTCTACGCCTAGATTCGACGGATCTCCTTTGTTGGCCTCTAGCCTGTCTCTTCTACATTATCTCTTTCTCATTTGCTATGTACAATGATAAAACCAATCACATCCAACTCTTCACTCGTGTAGTTTCAATTCATTAAACAATCAATCTCTCCTTCACCTCAACAATTCAAATCACAACTAAATCACTTCATTTTCCCCCTCAATGGTAGAAACCACTTCATGGACCGCACTTGATTCTCACTATCCTACTCATTAATTATACCTTTAATAATTAATTCAAATAAATTTACCTAACAAAATAAATTTAAATGTAAAATTTAATAACACACCTATATTTATTGAATTGGATTTTATTTTGTCAAATTTTATTTCCGAAAATAATTTCAATTTGTACAATTTATTTTATGAACCATAATTAAACAAAAGAAACATATATATTTTTTAAAGAATATAATTTTAATTTTTAAAAAGATCCAAAAATTAATTTAGATTTTAAAAAATAAATATCTATTTTTTTGTAATTTATCCATTTTTTATTTTTAAAAAACATAAAATAATATTGATAAATTTAAAAAATGACCATTCTGCCACGTGGCCCAATCAGTGGCTGCCACGTGAGCCAACCAGTGGCTGCCACGTGGCAGCCAAGGGGAAAGAAAAGAAATGGCAGCATCCATACCCTATGCCCACGTGAAGCGCTGCTTCATGTCAAAATTCGACCGGTTGGAGTTTTTCAACCCGGTTTCGCAGGCTGAATGCCTGCTTTCAACCCCCACTGTGGGTGATTATTGTTCCTATTTGGTCCCAATTTTTAATTCAACCCACTCCAAAACCCCCACTGCACATGCTCTCAAAGAAATTTTGTGACACTCTCATGCCTTATGCTAGTCTCTTGTCTGTTGTCCCTTCCCAAGCAGGGAATTTCAAGAGTCGGCTTACTCAGTATCAAGTTATATGTATTGTTCACCTTTACTGTGATAAACTTCAAGTTCACTGTCTTGCTTCTCTTCATGTCCCTCATGATATATAGTTCTGAGTGATCTATTAATAATGGGTCACAGGTCATAATAATGGGTAGCCATAATATTAATACTGCCAATTGAGTATGCCCTACCCAATAGGGTTAAAGAGTAATCCATTGTAAACCCTAAGGTTGTTAGAGGAATATGTTTTAGGAGGCTTTATTTTGCAGACCACGGTGAAGGGAAAAGCGGCGCTGCTCAATCGGTTCTTAGTAGCATCAAGTTGGCACGCCCAATGGGACTCGAGAAAAGTTAGTTCCTTTCACCGTCGACACTATAATCTAGACATCCTTGCTGGAATCTAAGCCTCTTTGCCGAGTCTTCTCCGTTCAACATTGTCGGTGTCAAATTATGGAGCTTCGGAGGCCCATTAATAATCAACTTGACAACACCTCATTTTTGTGCCATTAGCAATATTTTTCAACTTGGCATGCTGATTCTTTTCTAAGTGGGCATATTGTGAGCCCAATTTCTTTTGTCTTTCTAGGGTTTGGTAACGTGATGCTATCGCAAAATTCGTCCGCTGCAGCCGCCAATTCACCTATATTTCCATAATCAGGAGGTGCGCGTGAGATCCACGCGCTCTAGGAGAAAATCAGCACGTGAGATCCACGCTAGCTGGTTAAAGGTATATGCTAATAGCGTACACACAAAATGTTGGATGGGCTGGCACCGTTTGTGAGGCAAAACCAAAATCCTGTCTTTAGCTTACCTCACCGCCAGACCTCTTGCCTTCCGCTGCTTGTCCCTTAAGCTAGCTAGTGAGCGCCTCAGAAAGGGCATTGTCCCTCGATATTTGAGAGCTCTACCATGGCATCGAGAGCCCCAGCTCCATCAGAATTCGAGCTTACTTTGTCAGTGCATTCGAGCTGAGCCTCCGTCGATGCCTTTGAGGTGAGCCTCCGCCAGTGTCTTTGAATTGCGCCTTCTTCCAGTGCCTCGAGAGCTCTGCTCCAAGTTCTTGGCTGCCACCTCCTTTTCGCCGTTGCCAAGCATGCGCCATCGCTGAACTCACCAAGGTTCCTCGAGCTGCGTCTTCGGTTCTTCGTCGTCACTCAAGTTTTTCGAAGCTCGTCGTCTCTTCGAACTCGCGCGCTAATGGTGCATTCGAACAATTTCGAGGGAAATAATTCCTTGAGTTCGAAGCCTCTTGCTAGCAGTCCCTCGAGCTCGAAGCCGATGAGCCAGTAGTGCCGGTGACCCTCTCGATACCGAGTTTGCCGACCTTACCCCTTCATCGACCCATGAGATTTCTAGTGTCAACCCTTCAACCACCAGTTTTCCAAAAGGCCTTCGAACTCGCTGCCGATGGTAAGCTATTAAATTTCAATGTATCTTGGGCTTCCATCTTAAAACCAATTGGTACTAAGTGGAGGTGACCCAAGATCTTATATGTAAGTCATTACCTTTGTAAGAAACCGATGTGGGATATATTTTTCAACACGCCCCCTCATGTGCCAACGTCGATACACCCCACGACCTATATTGGGCCAAATTAAAGGGGATCCACACATCGGCCCAATAAACCCAACTCGGGCCCATGTCTCAAATAGTTGGCTCTGATATCATGTAGAAAATAAGGGTAATGATCGGTGTTTTATTAATACTCTGGGGTACATTAGATGGAGGTACAAACACCTTTACAGAAAAGGAAAACAAATCTAAATCTAATTACAATCACAAGTAAAACTATTTATTTCTTTAATAACATCATATCAACTACCATGAAAAAATATAATGAGAACATTGATCATTCATAGTTCTTTTCACCACAGAGACATGTAATCTCGCCTATGGTTTATACTACATCACATGATGAAGGAGAAAGGTGCAATCAAGAAAACACCCAACTGTACAATTACTTATTTATTCTACTGGTGGTATTTCTATAACAACATACTTCACAACCATGATTAATGTAGTAACCTTGAAAATTGAGAGTCATTCAACCATATGAATGTCAAAGCATAATCAGCAAAAACTAAAAATATATATTTTGAAATTTTGATGAGTAGATATCATGATTGGAAAATAAATTATCACTCGTCATACTCACAAGAAAATAATAAAGCACAAGTGTACCTCTAGCCTCTTCATCCCGAAGCCTGGCATCAAGTTCCTCAGTTAGTGGATATTTAGGCAAAGTTGAGGGCTCGCAACCAAGAGGCTTTGTTGTGAAGAACTGCAAAAAAAAATTGAGCGTTAGAACATAATTCACACTTAAACAAAAAAATATATTTTAAATTACTCTTAAAACTAACACTGCATCCCCATTTACAATCTTTACAGGTAACCAATGTTCACAAAGACTTGGCACATTACTAATTTAAGTTGACCAAACTTTGCCCAAGTAGCTCTAGTTTCACACTAGCATCTTACTATACTACAAATATACATAAAAGAATAAAAATGACTAGTTATTACTCTTCGATCAATTTTTCTGTTGCCAGAAAAAATTGTTAGTCTCCTAGATTATCTAAATTTTGGACAAACCAGATATAGATTATATAAGTTTTTCATCAAAACTCAAGTGGATGGTCTTTCCTGCCTACAAAATTTGCCAATTACCCCACCGATATGCCTCAAACAACAATGATAAAAAAAAAATACAGAGACAACATAGAAATGTCAACATGGGGGATTTAACATAGGGTACAATCTGCATAAATTCATGGAGAATGTCTGTGTGCCTGGTCAGCGAGTAACTGAAGTAGCCGAGGAAGCCGACGGAATGCTTCTGGTCATCGAATCATTTACATCCAAAAGTTTCTCAAACAAAGACTAAATCTCCATTTCTATTGAGTTCCAAGACCTCCCCAATGCCGGTGAGTCATCGCTCTCCACATAGCCTTTTGCAATCCATCAAACAACATTGGCAAATAATGCCAAGAACTATCCTCATTAAAATCTTCATACTTAATGTTACAAGCATATAGTTGAACGAAGCTAAAATCGCGATTGTCAGGAGACCATGTGCTCAGACAGGAGGGGAAAACAATCATAACAGCAACGTAAAATTCAATAAAAACTGGTGCAAGGGGAAAGAAAAAACCAAAACGTATCGTAGGTAAAGTCTTAAAAAGTTTTAAACTCACAAAAAATATCAAACACTTATTGTGCAGGTCTTGAAATCAAGTATAATACACCAAAAAATGAATTACACATATGGATGGTAATAAAATCATGGAAGTTAAAGACTAAAGTTTATACACTAGAATCAGAAGGCCAAGAGGAGAGGGAAGTTTCTGTTACCTTTCATACTAATCTCCGGTAACTGAACAGAGTACACTTGAGCTCCCTAA
>JAULKM010000002.1:13539692-13549704 GCA_032355605.1 Rubia tinctorum | reverse complement strand
TGTTCTTCTTGATGGGGATTCGTAACCTGCGTGCCACGCGCTATCTTCTCCCCCCATGGTGAGGGTTTTCCTCCCTTAGGTGGAGGAACCCCTCCCATGCTTTGTGGCACTCTGACTTGTCTCGTCCTCATGCTACTTTGTTGGAGAGTTGCCCCATGATCTTCTAGCTCTTGGAAAAGTTTCATCGGTTTCACACCATGTTTCCGTCCCTCCTGATTGTTGTTTGTTCTGGCCTTCTATCTATCTTCTATTTCTTTCAACTTCCTCATCATCTATTTATGTGAGGCCACAATGGTTTGCAGGATTTCTGAGTTTGGGAGTTCTGTGGTCATCTGAAATCGATGATGTTTCCCCTTAGGTGCGAGTGACGGATCCCCTTTCGTGTGTGTTGCATCCTCCAGTACGGTGTTGTGAAATAAGTCACCTTTAGGGTTATTGATGTTCCTTCCATGGTATTATAATGCGCGGGTGCAGAGTATAGAGGTTCCCCCAAACGACGCCAATGTTGACTTCAAATTTTGTATGGGCTGCTCAAACCTTGCCTCGTTCCTAAGCCCGCTCCAAATCTTACAAAATAGACTGACTAAGATCAGGCCGACTGGCGCTGAACTGTGCATGCTCCGACGCTCAAATCAAATTGGAGAGCCATGTAGATAATTGGTAGCACGTAGAGGAAGAAAGACGAGTGATATACATTTTCGCACATCAATCCGGTCGTTTATATAGGTTGGTGGTTGATATGACTTGATCTGTCACATCATATTTTATTCCTTTAACTGTTTGTTCCAACTTCATTTATTGGACTGAATGAGTGAAGGTTGGGCCGTTAAGCCTATACCTTATTATCTACAATTCCAATAGTTCCTTTGTCTCAGTCAAATATGCACAAAATCTTTTTTCAGTCCAAGTAGTCAAACTTTGACCACATATTGGAGTACATATATGAACAATAATTTTATCATATGAGATACGGTTAGATTTTTCGAAGCATGTAGTTTCTAAATATCAAATTTTCATATGTCGTTATTGTCCGTAGCTACACATATTTACAGTCAAACTTGTTTATTAAAAACTTTGAAAAAGATTTTGTGCAATTTTAGATAGGATGGAGGGAGAGTATTAAAAAAGGGGGTTTTGACTGGAATGTTACTAAATTTGGGTGGTGGTGTTCTGGAATCCTCTAATATCAGGATGATGAATGGGAACCATCCAAGGAGACTTGCCATGATTTAGGGAGAAGTGAGAACATATGCTTTTGTTGACCAACTATAATAATCCCCATACTAAGTTGCACACTTACTATTTGACAGATAATATTGTCAAACTTTGACCACGTATTTAAATAGATATATAAACAATAATACTATCGTATGTAGTATTGTTAAATTCGTCGTAGTAACTAATTTCTAAATATTAATTTTTTATTTATCATTATTATATATAATTAAATATATTAATGCTCAAATATGTTTTTCTAAATAATAAAAATTTTGTGAATTTTAGTTTGGAACGGAGTAGTAAAAAAGTGGTGAAAGATCAGACACAACACAACCCTATTTTGACATGCGTCACGTGATAAATGGTTCAAGTTCAAAAACTAACTAGTCAAAGTCCCACAGCCAAGGCAACCACATGTATATGGCTCTTCAATTTTAGTTAAATAAATGGCAACTAAATTCGACAGGATACAAGTTTTTTTCCTTTTGGGTAACACAAATTCTTGATTTAAATTGATTAATCGGGTCATCTTTTAATTGATTTTATATATTTTAAAAAAATTATTACAACGAGATTTTCATAATTTTGAAAACTTTTTAAAATATATTTTATATAAGTAATTATAATTTGACTCTAAAAATGGTTGAAACGAGATATTTATGATTGATCTAACTCTTGTTAGGAGACTTTCTTTTCTGGTAAATGTAAAAATGTTGATATTAATAAAATTTGATAACAGCTCATTTATTTTCACAGCCGGGCCATGTTTGTGTCGCAGACAAAACATTAACTGTCCATAAAAGAAATATTATGATGTGTAGATTTTTTATCATGTGTAGATCTTGGAAGGGTAAATAATAGAAGTATTATTTCAGTTCCCACAAAAGAAAGGATAGAGACCGATATATCTATCTATTAATTTATAATAATTACTATCATATCATGAAAGTTTTTACAAGTACCGTATTGTGTGTGGTGAGACATTTCTACATGTCATTCTTATACAAATTTTATAGTTCCTCCATCCAACTGAATCTGGACACTTTTTAATCAACTTTCTCAAAACACGTTTGACCGTAAATTTCAAATAGTATATATGCACCAATATTATCATGTGACATATCGTTAGATTTCTCGCAACATATATTTTCTAAATATTAAATTTTAATACATTATTGGTTTACACAATTAAAGTCATTGACGGTCAAATATGATATGAGAAAATTAACGTAAAAGTGTGCAGATTCGATTGGAAGGATCAATTACATCTTTATTAAGTTGTCCTCCACTTCCTTAGACAAGGTGGGTTCTTTGGTTATAGAGAGCATATTTTTTCTATATGTACACTCATTAATTATATTTAGAGTTACCATTTTATTTTTAATATATACTTACCTAGTTTACATAAGTGTAAAACTACCCATTCCGATCAATTTTAGCAGGAATTCAGTAAAAATTACTATGTTACCCCTCTGGAAAATTTAAAAAGTTGATTTTTTTTATGAAATGACATTGATACCCTACTTTCTCTATTTCCCCTCTTTTCTCCCCTTTCTTCTGTCGGTGAGAGTTTCTCCACCGTCTTCTCCATTTCTCTATTTCACCGTCGAGAGTTTCTCCCCCTTCTTCTCCATTTCACCAGCGAGAGTTTCTCCATTTCCCCTCCTTCTTTTCCCCTTTCTTCTCTGTCGACTTCACCGGCGAGAGTTTCTAGATTTCCCCCTTCTTCTTCTCCACTTTATTTTTAGTGTAAAAATAAGTCTAACTAGTTAGCATAAGTGTCAATATAACCTTGATACACTATTTTCAGTGTTGACTGGTGTTGACTACATATAAAATGACTAAAATGCCCTTTAAACTAAAACCTATAAGTGTTGGGACATTTTTGTCTTAGACCACCCCACCACCACAACTTCCACCGCCAGACCGCCACCACCACCACCTCCTCCAGTCAGTCACCACCACCACTTCCCACCTGGCCACCACCACTTCCCACCTAGCCACCACCACCTCCATCCAGCTACCACCATCACCTTCGCCACCGCCATCGCCACCACCCCCAACTAGCTAGCTCCGAAACCACCACCACCCCCTTCATCGATCCCTTGCCGATCTAAACTCTAGCACAAACTAGGCCTAACCCTAGCACCGGTCAAAGCCCGCCCTAAAAAACTCTAACTCTGAACGATGCCTCCACTGCCTCTCATCAACAGCGCCTCCTCCGCCTCTTCAACAAGAAGGGGGAAGTCGACGGAGAGGCGACAAAGAAGAAAGGGGAGAAGAAGAAGGAGGAAGTCGACGGAGAGGCGATAGAGAAGAAAGGAGAGAAAAAGAAGGGGGATTATAATTTGAACGTTATATTGATATTTACTCAAATAGGGATTATATTGGTACCTATCCCTACTATTTAATTGTACATGTTATAGAGATATTTGCAGGAACCATCTTCAGTAGTGTTCCATGGTTTCTTCCAACAGAAAGAATGGTTCATCTCTTTGCTAAAGTTGTAAAAGACGTTATCATGATGTTGTAAACGGTTCTCAAACTGTTGATATCACAAAGTTTTGTTTTAAAATTGCTAAACGTTAGACGTGGGTTATTTTATAATTAATTTAACTAATGAGATGAGTTGTTTGTTTCTATGTATTGTAACGAGAATCTTATAAGTTTGAAAAACTACAAATGTGTCGTTATATATAAATAATTATAATTTGACTCTAAAAGTTATGTAATGAGGTTTTTCAGGATTGGTCGACTAACCGTTAGTCGGTCTAACAAGATCAATATATATGGCATCAATTACACATTATCATTCATCATCCCTCATCCTTGGGCTCAAAGTTGAGCACTTAGGGAAACAATAATTATGGTTTACAAGGGATGGATGAACTCATGTAGTTAACTTAATTAGATACCTCCAGCTCCTAAACGAAGTAAATAATTTCACCAATTAAATCTATTTATCAGTAATGATTAACCAATTACTTAATTTACAAAATTTTGAAGGTTGATAATCATGACTGTTACATCATCTACGCCGCCTCTACTTGATGCCATTGCAACCAGATCTTTACATGACTCCAATGCATCTTTTTTTCTTGATACCACCAAATCAACTGCCTCCTGCTCACTAACCTGATCATCAAACCATCAACAGTTTAGCTATATTTTTACTGAATAAGGCCGCGTTCTTTTCATCTTATCTGGAATTCAGTTCATCGGTTGTTAAAGTAATAAATTGTACAAAGTTCAGTTCAGTTTTAGTTTCATGAATTTAGAAATGTTTAGTGATATTTACCTTATCCCACAGGCCATCAGAAGCCATGATTAGAAAGTCACAGTCAGATGTTAATGGAAGTGATATGGTTTCTGGTTCAGAAATAACATGATCTTTTAGGTAAAAGTCTCCAAATGCCCTAGAAACTGCTAGGGTTCCATTTACCCTCCAAACTCCATTGCGACAGTCCAAAAAACCACCCTACATTATTGAAAAAATTAATCAAAAGTCGGTAATTACAAACTACTAGTTAATCACAGTTCTTATAATCACAAATTTTGAGGTTAATGACAAGTTAATTACCGAGTTTTCGATTCGAGTGCGTTCATCTTCTCTGTTGAGGCGATGATCATTAGTCAATGCATTGGCTACTCCTTTCCTACTTAAGATTACTTTACAATCTCCAATGTTGGCAACATGTAGTTCTCCATCCTTTACCAGAACACTTGCTGCACAAGCTCCTCCTCGAACTTTCTGCGTTAATATTAACCGACAAGTTTATGAGAAAATAGATTAATACAGTTTGTCGGTCGTTAAACGTGTTTTGAAAAAGTTGTGCAGTTCGATGGGACGGAGGGTGTAGCAGAGGGGATATGCAAGTAGCATGCATGTGATAAAATAAAATTAGTTTGGCAAAGTCAAGCTCTTTTGAATAATTAAGGTATGTAAGTTTATATACCATGCAATATAGTAGTCAAACGTTGAAACATTCAAACTAGTTAATAATTAACCACTTTAATTACCTGATTAAGAAATTGATGATCTGTGACTGAATATCCTCTTCGAACTGCAGCTTCTATTTCATGTCTTTCCTCATCTCCACAAAACTTTATTTCATTCATTATGTTTTTCCCAAGATTTTCAGCCACAAAATCAGTTGCTGCTCTACCTCCATGTCCATCAATTACCACGAAAAATGCCTATGGACATTGAAAATCAAAATTAATTAAAAAATGGAACACAATTTAAATAAGAAAATAATTATATTAAGAAATTCAACAATGACGACCTACTTGTTTAGAGCTGTCTGAAATGTCGAGCATGAAAGCATGGCCATCTTCCATGACTTCTCTCTTCCCTTTCTTGTTTGCCAAGGCAAACCCCTCCCCTTCCACCTGAAACTCGTTCCTCTCCAATTTCTTCCCTAATTCCCCGAAATCAACCGTCGGGCAAAAGGCCGGCACTACCAGCTGTGCCGGCCTTTTCCTCGACATTGACTGCTTGATCATCATCGTACCAATGGGTCCCTCTGTTTTTTCCTTAGAAACATGAGGAGAATCATTATTTTCCTCGCAAAGTTGGCGATGTTGATCTTGATCCTTGAATGAAGAGATGTTTTGCCTTTTTAGATCTAGGTTAATGTTCCCTAAGAACAATATCGAGGTTGAAGAAGAAGAAGAATGTTTAGATGTGGAGGTCAGAAGGGCCATACGAAATCCCTTCCTTAGCTTTCCTAGAAAGCACAATGTAAGAGAGACTATGGAAAATCTGAGAAAAAATTCAGCCAAATATCCTATCATTTCTATATGGGAGATTTGATATACATATGCAAGAGATATATTAATGAAAATAAAAATAATGGCTGTGATGAAAGAAAATTGTGAATGAATGTGTGGGATTAATGGATCGACAAGATCATGCATATATATATATATAGGAAGGAGGAGATTGAAGAAATGAGGAGAGGAGTTGACCTTATATATTGTTCATTTGGGTAAAGGTTACGATTGGGAAATTTATGGTTTAATGGGTCAAATAAAGATGGAAGTGACAACATATGATGTCATCTTTTCAAGAAGCTTTTGATTAACGAGTCAACCGGGAGTTCGCATGCATTAATTTTCGAGAAGCCAACTTTTGTTTTAGAAAAAGGAAAGTTCTTGGGAATCATCATCTTCTCATAAATTTGTGAAAAGAATGGTTTAATTAAAATAATAAAAGGTAAAAGGGTTGAGTTGTAATATTAAAATTTTATTATGCAACATGTTGTAGTTATAAAGTTTATAACCCGAGTCATTCAACCCCAAAATTTTATTTTCATTTCTTATAATTTAGACTTTAAACCTTAATTTTTCCATAACTTATGGAAATACCGTCTTTCAAGAGACGGACTCTTAAAAAATTTATGAAAAAATAGTTAATTTATAAAGTAATGTTTGTTACTCCTCGTGCCCATAATTTTTTTCACGGTTTTTAAAACACATGTTTGACTGTAAATATATGTAATTACGGAAAATAACGGCATGCAAAAAATTGATATTTAGAAACAACACGTCTCGATGAACCTAACAATATCGCATACGATAATATTACTGTCCATATATCTATTCAAATATGTGATCAAAGTTTGACTGCCAAATAGTAAGTGAGCAGATTCTACTGGTACAAATTGAGTAGTAAAATTAATCAAAGTATATATAGGTTGTGTTTTATAGAGTTCTACTTAAGTAAAATATTTTTTAGTGTTTGGTAAAGTGCTAAAAATAGTTTATTTTAAAAGCCAGAGTTATTTTTGAAAAAAAATAGAAACTGATATGCCAAAATAACCCAGCTGCGAAACACACCTGGGGCTGTAATCACATTTTAAAACTAATCCAACGACTGAAACTAATCAATATAGGTAGCTAGGTACATATAATATATTAGTTAGTAGAAAATTTAATTTTGAGGTAGAAAAAAGCTGAGAATAATTTTAAGTCTATATTGCGTATAACATAAAGCGGTAAATGGCGGTTGAACCACTTAATTAATGAACTACTTAATTAATATCTAATTGCATGAATTATAGTATGGAAAGGTTCAGCGCTAGGGAAATGGTCCTACATACCACAACGTACGGTGTAATTATGAATTTTGCCTGCAGAATACTAAAATGGTTCTAATTGTCTCTGTTTCTGGATTAATTAATCCATCGATTTCCTTTTGAATGGGTCGCTTTCCAATTTCCATTGAGGACTCCTTTTGCTCGGGGCACTGTAATTAGACTGAGTAATAATTAATGTACTTTTAAAATTCGTTTATTTAAAATATTATGATTTTAGTATACTTTTTATGTTTTAATCAGCATATTTTATGTAATTTATACCATGTGTTTAAGTTTTAAAAAGTATAATATTGCCGATAGTTTTTTTTTTTTGGTTGAGAAAATATGATAGTTTTTGGAAATGGTCGTGCACTTGATGAGTGATGACAAATTGACGTTTTCCAAGTGATGAAATAGGTACTGCGCAGTGTGTTGGGTAGCTAATGTTCTTAGAAATCGAGAGTGCTCAGACAGCAAGAAACCAAAAATGTTTGAGAATGTCTTTCAAAAGACATGTTCAATATATTGATATTGTCGCAAATTAGCTAAATCAACGTTTAGTTTTATTGATGTGGTCATTATACTAACTAATGCATGATTTATTGTGAATTTGTGATGGATTCCTCACTGTTTTTGGTTTAGACAGGATTTGTATATTTTTACACGACTAAATGGAAACCCATTTTCAACTTCGTATTTTTACCTCGATTATAAGTAAAAAATTGAGACAACTATTTTTATCTCACTATTACAAATTAGAGCAATTATAAATTAATTAGAATTAACTAGAATTTAACATACAAATTATATTAATCATGCATTAGATTATGAAGTTGTATTTTACCAATGATTAATGAAATACACAATATTTTCAAATAAATAAATAAATTATGAAGTTGTAATGAAAACATATTTATAAGGAGTTGGCTCTCCTCAAAAAGATTTTTTTTTATTATAGTGCTAATCTGATCCTATTATTTTAGACAATTGATAATTTAACCCTGTATTTGTTACTAAAGTACTGATCTAACCCTGTCTTTGATCTAACCCGGCCACCATTAGCCAGCGGCGGTCCGACATTGACCGACGTTGAGCTGCGGCGGTCTGGCATTGACCGGCGGCAAAGCATCGGGGTATAATGGTCATTAATTTTTTAGTTTTAAACTCAGGGATATTTTTATCTTTTTATGTTAGGTCAACGCCCGAATGTTGCAATTTGGATAAATCTGCACATTTCTCCAAAACATAGGTTAAATTTGCACTTTCAAATTTTACTAGGATATTTCTGCCCTTTCACAATTTAATAGGGTTATTTTTGCACTTTTTCCTTAAACTTTTTACTCTTTTCCCTCAATTCTCTCCACACATTTTCATTTGCAATAAAAAAAAACTAAAGCTATGGTGTCAAACATAGTGAAACGGAGGGAGTATTACTGTTATTATACCAACAAAAAACATGTACTCCCTCTGTTCCAGCCAAATATGCACACTTTTTTGTCAACATTCTCAAACACGTTTGACCATAATTTTCAACTAGTATGTAGGCATCAACATATTCATGTGAGATCTCATTATATTCCTTACATTGTGTATTTTCTGAATATAAAATTTGAATGCACCGTTAGTATATGTAACTAAAGTTATCAATACTGAGAAAGTTGACCAAAAAATGTGTAGATTTGATTGGGATGGAGGGAGTAGCAAACTTCAACTGGTCAAACATGTAGTGAGAAAGTTGGCCAAAATGTGTGAAGATATGATTGGGATGGGGGAGTAGCAAACTTCAACGGCAACAAATTACAATTTCAACATCTAAAAGTATATAAATCTATCATCCACAACCAATTTTCAAATGTAGAAAATTAAGAGCAATGTTGTATCGAATTATGAACGTGTAAATCAAGCTCGGGGAAGGGGGAGCTGGTGACGAGGCGCACCTTAGCAGGACCACTTTGAACAGGATCGTCAACTGTTTGTCTTCCAGGAATTTTGCATACAACTTAAGATTAGTGCAATTGATTCAAAATATCTTTTTGAGGTTCCTCCTTCATACTCACAGTCTTGTCTCCATGGCTGAACATGATTTATTATTTTATTATTTTGGTTCGGTCAAACGAGGCGTAATTGAACATAAACCCTCGGGGCTGACTTTTTGGAGGAGCCTTGTTTTGCTCGCTGAAATCACGGGGCTGACTTTTTGAGTCAATCACCGCCACCGTCTAAATTTATTTAGTCAGCCTTAATTAAAGGTTAAAGCTTTGAAGAATCACGTTTTGAAATCTGCAGTGGAAGTTTAGTCAAAATGTTATTAAATAAGTATTTAACTATAATTTTATCAGCTACCCTTTAAGAAAAATTAAAACGGTCCTTTTTGATAAGAGTAAAATGAAATTTAAAAGTGAAAGCTAAGTTGTACTATAATTTTTTTATCCAATTTGCAAAAAGAAAACAATTTGTTTTAAAGCATAGGAGTACTCCCTCCGGCTCATTTCACAACTACAATTTAACTAGTTATTTACTCAATTTTTTATAAAAAATTAATCAAAAAATTGAATTAATGTATATGCTTTTTTTTTAAATTAAAGGGATTTTATATAAGGCTCCCCAACCCATGAAAACAGAAAAGTAAAGTACAACAACTCCACCGAGGGAGGCAATTTGTAAGATTACAGAGATGATTCAAAGAAACCATTTCTGTATCTAAATGCCGGTAA
>JAULKM010000002.1:13477808-13511430 GCA_032355605.1 Rubia tinctorum | reverse complement strand
ACCCGATTGGTCTCATTCAAAGGTTACAAGTAGTTTGATTTTTTTCTCACCCTGGTGCTTCTGTGTGAGAGTTGAGAAATCAGAAATGCCTTCAAGGTTCACGAGATTGAAAGGGTTTTATGGGAGAAAATGAAACTTTGTGGAAGTCACAAACCTTTGTGTACTATTCTAATTTGACTATCATTGTTTTGGAACATCGTAGGCCTGTTAAGATTAAATCTTAATGATTTATTCACCCCAAACATAGATATATGCAAATTATTGGAAACAACGAATATATTTTTCCAGTTTAATGTGTTTGTAGGAGACGTTTAATTTGGTTGGTTGTATCTTTATGGAACTTCAATTTCTATCTTAATATGCATTTTTTGGGGGTGATATATTTCAAGCTTCAGAATAATTTTTCTGTAATGTTTGGTCACTGAGCTCAAAGGAAGATAATTTTACCTTGTAATGATTGGAAAAAAGAATAATGCAAATTAGAAGTAGAACAGACCATCATTTTTTAAATTTAATCAGTCTTATTGTTGCTAGCAGCTACTTTTAATAAGGCCTATTTTGGTTTTCAAGCTTTTATGGGTAAACCCTTAGTTTCGGCTATTGAAGATTTTTTTTGTCTCGCTGCCCTTGATTCATTACTATGTCGAATGTGTGATCCTGTTCCTAAGCTTAATCTGGTAACATGAGGAGGAAAAGAAAATGATGGAGATTGGGGCTTGGTGATGTGATGTGGTGTGGTGTGGTGTGAGGGTAGATTTGGGGCATAATTTTGTACTAATACATTTATATACACACACATATATGTATGTATATACACACACGTACTTACATACATGTATATACACATACATACAGATATGTGTATATTAGTGTATAAATGTGTTAATTCATGACACATTCCATCTTAAGTTGCTTCCTTCTTTTTTATGTTTGCAGTTGGTTGGGAATGCTTCCAGGTACATGGGCTTATGTTAGTGCTGGTGCATTTGGTCGAGCAATTATCGTAAGTTGTAAACTTTAATATGGAAATCATGTGCTACTTTGTTCCCTTTGCTTACAGATGTGGCTTTCTTGAATCCAAACATAATTTGTGGCGTAATGAATCAAATTATAACAGACGTGTTTTTTTTTTTTTTTACTTTACTTCTGCATACAACAATCCATCTGCTAGATATGTATCTCAGTCACCAAGTTGTGTCTTATGCGTAGCCTCTTCTTTTTGTAGCGAGTTTGTTTGATCTCCAAGAGTTGCATGTGCTCCTAATTTGTTTTTAATGATGGTCAAAGTAGACCTGGTTGATTCATCAATGGTATTAGACTTTGTTATTAACCGTACCAACTGAATTTAAAGCAATCGAATAGGACTTCATTATTTGTGTGCACTCTTCAAATCCCCCCGTGCAGGCCTTGGCGAGGACAATGAGCAGAACTAGTTCATATGCTTTAAAATCCTTTGAACTGCAAAATAATGTGATAGCTTTAGGTTTTAAACTAGTGATTCTAGTGAGCACATGTGGGCTACCTAAAAACTGCAGGATCCAATCATCCAAGAATAGTAGCAGCATGATATTAATGTATCCTAGATGAGTTGCTAACTTGCTTTCAGATTGTGGTGTTTTATGCAAATGTATATGGGCTGTTCATCGATTTTCTTGGTTTAGATCATGGAATGTAATCCGTCCTAACCTTCTTTCTTCTTCCTGGGATATCAGCAAGAAGAATCTGATGTTGGTTTACCTGGAGGAAACGGGCAACTACTTACACTCGGGGCAGGGCTGCTGTTCACTGCAGTAGCTGCCACTTATGTGACTAAGTTAGCAAAGGTAATTCAGTTTGCTTGCAACTGTTCAATTATGTTTCTTCAATCCATTTCCAGTTATGCAATGCGGCCATTGCTGTGACCTGTAACGGGGGATTCAGTGGAAACGGAGTTTATTAATCGACGTTGTTTATGATGCAGGATGCTGTAAAAGACATTGATGAGTAGTGAAAGGAGGTGCATAAGTCCATGTAAAGTGTAATTTAAATAGTAGTGTACACCATCAATTTTGAATAGTTGTAAAATCCATCCATTTCTCAACACTTTGGATATTAGAGGTCAGATGATGCTTACTAGTCTTGTACTTGTCCACATCCAATTGACTGTAAATATGAACATCCATTCTTGATACTTGTAACGAAGCTAATTAACTAGATGTTCATATCCATAATTTACGTTACCGTAGCACAAAAAATGAACTCGGAGTGTTAATGATAAGAAACCAAACATCAAACAGCTGTTTATGCAACAGGAAATGAAGACAACTTACTAAGAAGAAACAGCAAAACACTCAACTAGAAATGTTCATCTATTATGTTCATCAACACTGAGAATGTGTTTACAGTAATGGAGTTTGGTTCATCCTGAACATAATATTCTATTCCACGAGACTTGATTCAACGAATTCAAGAATTCATCCACATCGAAGGTCATATCCACCTCTTCTATCTCCTCCCATTCCCCGTGCGATGTCTCTCCGGGCCCCCCCACAAACTCCGCTGCTGCGCCACAACCAGCTTCATCTTCATTATCCAATCCGGGTTCTTTTGGCATTGGTACATCCTCTTCCTCAGAGCCCTTTCTCTTCTTACTCACTTTCCCGCCAATACTACTCTTTGTGTCATCCCTTTTGATTCGACAGATCACCCAGTCTTCCCAATCCAAGCCCTGGATCTCCGGAAAGGCCTTAGGGCAGATGCTATATTCGTACATTGTCCACTGCCCCACGGTTTCTTCACCATTGTTTGACCTGAACGACAGCCTTCTGTAGTAACCGATCATGACTCCGTTCTTCTTGGGAGATGAATACACCTTACATCCGGAAGTGGTTCCATGCCAGGTTCCGGAGCCGGTGGTTCTAGTCTTCAGGACATTGGCGGACCTGGAAGTCTTGCCGACATTGGAAAGTTTGGTGAACAAGAAGAGTGTGGGTGTTGAGTTCTTGTCGAGTCGCCAACTATAGTGCGGATTGCAGAACTTGTCCCACGGGTTGAGGTTCTCGCCGAAGACGATGGCCTCTTGGATGAGGTCGGATCCGAGGTAGGGGCGTTTCAGGATGTGATTCCTCAGGTAATACCCAATCAACTCTTTCGCCATGGGACAGAACTCCCTCCCACCTCTATGTTTCTGCTCCACGTCCGACATTGATCCTCCTTAGTTTTCTTGAAAGAATTCAGAGAAATCGCAATCACAAAGATGAGAGAAGATCACAATCAAAATGGAATTGCAATCACAAAGAAATGTGAAAATTATGGGAATGGAGGCAGATGTGGGTGTTATTTATAGAGGGTGAATCCGATAGGATTCAGGAAAAAAAATAAGGAAATAAGTTACAGAAGTGAAGTGAAGTGAAATAAGGAAATTCTTTTTTAACGTAAATAATGAATCCGGTAAGGAAAATGGAAATACTAATGTTACCGTTACCGAGGCAAACCATCACACTAAACCTTGACTAAGTCCAAGGTAGTTATTCAATTTATTAATCTTTTTGAAGAAGAATACTTTCTTTTTAAAATGTTCATTTTATTTTATCACTTTCCTTATATGGTACTCTCTCTGTCTCACTTTAAATTACTTATTTATTTATTTTACAGTTTTCAATGAATATGTTTGACCGTAAATATTTTTAGTTATATATAATAATGCTCCATAAAAAATTAATATTTAGAAATTAGATGTTAAGATAAATATAACAATATCTCATATGATATTTTTTTGTTTATACATTAATTTATATTTATAGTCAAAATTTACAAACTTTGACTATCAAAAGGTAAATAAATAATTTAGAGTGTGACGGAGGGAGTATAGTTTAAGATACTTTCAACCATTCATATTACTTTTTCATTTTCAATTCAATTTACATGGTATCTTCTAAAATGTTATGTCATTTATTGAAGTGCCAATGCATATTTAAAAGCCTGCAAAAAATGATGATAAATATATTCACTGTTTTTAATTAGGGCAAAATACAGAAATTACCCTATTATTTCACAAAAGTGCTAATACAACCTTGTAAAAATCTGAGAGTGTTATTGTAATCCTAACTTTTGCATCAGATGTGCCGATATAATCTTTTGACACTATTCCGGCATTGACCGGTAGTTTTCCGGCGTTAACCAAATAAAAAAGACTAAAATAACCCTAATCTTAAAACTAAAAATGCAAAGACAAAAACACCCTACATTCTTCTTCATCCTTTTCACAGCTGCTCCATCACCTCCGCCGCCGCCGTCGCCGCTCTGGAATCTGGAGTTTCGCCGGAACCTCACTGCTTCACCACCTCCGCCCTCGCCGGGCAACCAGCACTTCCGGCGGACGAGCCGTGCCCATGCTCCGTCGCCTCGCGCCCATATCCAGTGTTGGAGGCCCCTGAACCCTACACCACCACTCGTCCTCGTCGTGGCGACACAAATTTCTCTGTTGGACGTGACATATGCTTAGGAAACTATCGCTTCCTCAGGCGCTATATGGTCGCTGTGGAGTTGATGGCAGGTTTCGAGTCACCACAGCTCCGACCACCACCATCGCAACCCCTTCGCTCCGCCACCACATCCCTGCTGCCACAGCTTCGACCACCACCACCACCATCTACCTTCCCTCCTCACCTATCCCCGCCACCCACCACCACCACCATCTACCTTCCCTCCTCACCTATCCCCACCACCCACCACCACCACCACCACCATCTACCTTCCCTCATCACCTATCCCCGCCGCCCACCACGGGCACCAACCCTAAACCCTAGCACCACCACCACTATCTCCTCTCCTCCTCACCCAACCTTATCTCCCACCATCGTCTCTCCCTCCTTCTCCAAACACGCCAACCACCATGTCCCCCTCCTCACCCAGCCCAGCCCTCCGTTGAATCCAGCTCCTCTTCCACCATTTCTCCACCACTGGATCTCACCCCTTCACCGCTCTGATTCCCAACCTTGGTATCGATTTGAACCCCGGATCTGCCCTGCCCCAACCCCAGCTCTGATTCAAACCCCCAGCGCCTCTCCCTCCTCACCCGATTCAAATCGCCTTGCTTTAACCCCTAGCGCCGATTCTTGTTCCTCCGCTCCACCACCATAGCCCCGCTCACGCACCAACCCCTGCCACTGATTCACGACTGAGAAGGAAGATGGGGTTCCTTCCTGTGTTGCCTTCCTCCGCCCGCCGAGGAAATCCCCTCTAGATTCCGGGGATTAATATTGAACATTACTTCAAAAAATTGCATAGTAAAGCAAGAATATCGGACTTCAAAAATAGCAGTAAAGCAACAATGATGAGGGTAAAATAGTCCTTTAGACATTTTTTGAAATTTTGATTTTTAAGAGAGGTATAATGGTCAATTCACATAATTCCGACCAAATTCATGTCGTCAGGGTTAGATTGACACTTTCAAACTAATAATAGGGTTATAATCGCACTTTCAAATTTGTTATGGTCATATTGGCACTTTCAAATTTGATAGGGTCATATTGGCACTTTCGACCAAAACATTAGATCATATGGGCACTTGTCTCTCTTTTTTAATTTTATTAAAAACAAAAACCCACCCGCTGAAACCCTTTTCTCCGACGTTATCATCGCCGTGGCCTAAAAGTTCCGGTGGAAGACCCCGGCGAATCCCATCGTACGAGGTGTGCTCATTTCTATTTCTATTGTATCCACGAATCGCTAAATTCATCCGTTAATTCTGTTGGATTTCAGATGTATTAGAGCATTTGTTTTGATTCGTCTTACTTTTCCCTCCGATTTGTTGTTCCTGGATATCTCAGATGAGCTTTTGCAGAATTTGTTCGTTTAGGTCCATAGTTGTTGGGTTTTTGTGTTGATTGAAACAAATTTGAACCGTGAAAGTCACTATGTGTTAATTGATATGCGTTTCTGTCTTTTACAGGTGATTTTTCTTGACTATTTGATTTACATATTATGCTGTTCTTCTGCTGTTCTCCCAACATATACAAATCTGTGATTCTGTATCTTCTAACTGTTATATTTTTTACATAGCAATTTCGCCGAGGCGCACTTGTTTTATAAATAAACACTCAAAATTATGAGTAAAGAGCCTGGCATTAGTTCCTCTAGGAGCTATGAACCAATGGAAAGCGATTTGATCGATGCTGTTGTTGATGGTGAGGTTACTCGAGGGACCTCAATCCCTGATCTTCGAACTTGATTGTGTTATAACTTTGTTGTCTCCTGCGTTCGGATGTGTTGCTATCATTATCCCGACATAGTAAATCAAGGATTGAGTCTCATAGTGTTTCCGATAGTAGCCTGGGGAAATTTGGTCATGATATGGAATGCTCAGGTAACATAGATGATGTTTCAAGGATCCCGAGTAAGTTATAATCTTTATCACTCGCAAATTATCCCGACATCTTAAGGAATGAGTCTCTTATGGTGCTTCTGATACAATTGGTCCAACGCTCACAAAAATTAGTTCTATCTATAGCATTGCTGTGAACTCTGGTGACCCAAGTATGGCAGCTATTGCAACTTACAAGATGCCCTAGATCGAACAGCCTGGGGAAATTTGGTCATATGATACGGAATGCTTAGATGACATAGATGATGTTTCAAGCTTCCTGAGTATGTATGTTGTAGTTAATATTCATTTGCAAATTACGGGGTTCTATACCCAGTAATAAGAAAATTTACCGCTGAAGCTCCTTGTTGGAGTGCCATTGAACATGTATCACAATGGTGTGTATGTTGCCTTGGTACACGCATAGTATTTGGCCTTAAAAGCGACCACCATGATTAAAGCTTTATGACTTCTAATTCTCACAATTGCTGTTTACTTTCCTGTTTGCCACTGATTGAAGTGGTTCACTGATGATTGCTAGCAAAAACCTTGTATGTGATCATATGCTGTGTTATATTGATTTCAACCTTATTGTTTAATTTCTTCCTCATCTTCTAACACTGATTGTATCCTCCGTGTAGAACACAGACCGTCTCTTTCATTGGAAAAGTGTATCAGCCAAGAACATAACGGAGAGATCCCTTCAACAAGAATGGGAGCCTCTAGTGTGCCTCGGCTCTCAGGCATGCAGAAGCAAGTGCTTGGTCTGTACAGGGGATTCCTTCGAGCAGCACGGGCCAAATCTCCCGAGGAACGGCAGCAGATCGTGTCATTCGTGTCCTCTGAATTCCGGCGCAACTCAAAGCAGGTGGATCGCAAGAATTTCCAGTACATCGAGTACTTGCTTCGCCTAGGTAAAAAGCAGCTTGATCAACTGAAGAGCCCTGATACTACTGGGTTGTCATCTTTGAAAGTAAACATATCCCAGACCAAATACTACTCATAGTTCAACAAATTTTGTAGGAAATCTCATTCCTTAATATTGAATGCTTGTTACAGTAGATAAATTAAGGTTGGCAGATAATGCATAACTTGAACTGCCCTGTTCTATGCTTGGATGATGGCTCTGCTAATTTTGTTGTCTGTAGTGTAGTATAGTTTTGTTCCTATTTAAATAATTTCTACAAAGTTGTTTGGTGAAACTAAATTTGTCATCTTGCGGCAATTGATGCGTACGCGAAATGAAGAAGCTGTTTGACGCAATGTCACACCGAAACGACGTCATTTTGTCAAAAAGAGGGTAGCCAAATAATTAAAAAGTTATTTACATCCCCGTTTGATGATAAAAATGAGACAAAACAAAGCATAGATTTTTCATTCCCAAAATCGTGGGAAAGATAATCTTTCTATAGGCATATGAAAAAATGGGTTAAATTAGAATTATCAGAAGGTGAAATATTTTAGTTGCAATATTTTAAAAACTTATATAATGTGCAGTAGTTATAAATTTATGACTCGATTAATGCAACCCAAATATGTTATTTTAATTTTTTCTAATTTTAAATTTAAATTTGGTCTTTATATATCTTATAGAAATACCATCTCGATCTTTCAAGAGACGGGTTCATTTTTATTATAGTGTTCTTGGGGAAAAATACAACTTTTAAGTTGAAAAATATCATATTTAACTTAAAAGTATAATATTTTAATATTTAAGTTAAAATGTTAATAATTAAGTTTAAAACTACTCATATTTAAATAAAAGGTAGTATAATACTTATGTTTAAAAATACGTTACCTATAACTTTGAAAAAAGATAGTTATTCAGAAAAAAAAATTCTTAAAAATAAGTGAAGTTGGGTTCATACTTGAGACGAAGTCATTTAAGTAATCATCAAAAAAATATATGACAAATATCCTTAGTTTATCATAAAGATAAAATTAAACAAAAGTTGAAAAAAAAATATAGTGTATTTTTTTAATGAGGGGGTCTCAGACAAGATATAGGTCTCCTAGCTTTCTACATTAAAATTTTTAATATTGTATTTTATAAGTTAAAATAATAATAATGTGTATTTGAATGTAAAAATATAAAATATTAACATGGAGTACAAAAAATATTTTTTTAAATTTTTTTAAATTTAGTATATAAGTGAAGAAATACACTGAACTGCACATAAGTTAAAGATAAACCACCTGCCAGAAAAACCTTCTCCTTCTATAAAACTTCAAAAAAAATATTGAAGCTATGATACTACTAGTAATTGTAATTTACCATTTATTCTAATTAAATAGTCTATTGAAAAAAAATCTTTTCATAAATCATAGAAAGATCGAGTTTTAAATTGCAAATTAAAAAGTGAAAATAAAATTTTCAGATTGCGTTAATTTGGTCATAAACTTATAATTACTACATGTTGTATAATTTTTTTTTAAAATTTTGTGATTTCAATAATAGCGGTGCAAAAGGACAACTTACAGCTTTACAACAAAAGGTTAGGCCTAACACGTAGTGCTTGCCCCTAATTCCCCCCAATATTCTTCAACTCAAGTCCCTTTCATTTCTGATTAAGCAATCTTAATTATTACTGCACATTTTCCACTACCAAAAAGTACTAGGGAGTAGGGAGTTTTTTATAGTTACCAAATACTAGAAAAGTTGTATGCAAAACTTTATTCTTGACGGCTATATTGTCTTAATTTTACTTGTGTGAATATAGCTCCGATTATTTTGAAATTAATCCTATAATTCTTCATCAGCAATGAATTGAATAATTTGACTCCTCGTATCGATGATTGGTTCGACTTATTTTGGAATGTAAATGACATAAATATTCTTAGTAGCTTGATTGATTTTTATAAACTGAAAATGAGAGTTTCAATTTTTGTAAGTGCACATATAAATTTAAGCCATTTTATAAGCTTTTGAAATCACTGCTCCCTTTGTCCCAAGAGAACCTGCAGAGGGAGAAAATACTTCTTTTAATTTCATGGACTTGAAAAGTCTAAAATGCCCCTGCTTCCTTTCTTCAGCAACGTTGTATTCTTCAAACCCAAATATGCAATCTCGTAACTCTGCTCCTCCATCATCGAGCACCGCCGCAACCTTGCTCATCTCCAGTTCCTCGTCCTCCTCCATCTCTGGTGCCACCGCAACTCCGATCATCTCCACCGACTTGCCCTCCTCCAACTCCGGCGCCACCGCTATTTGATCTCCGTCCATCTCCGCCAATTCTTCACCCATCTCCACCCATCTCCGACCTCAATCACCACCACCGTCTATCTCCACCCTCTAGCACCATCACCGTCTTCTAACACCACAACAACCCTCTATCACCATAGCAATTCAAAGTTCTTTTTAAACTACAAAATTGTTATCTAAGCAATATTGGCACAACGAGAGATGATTATTTAAGCAATATTGGCAAGCTGGATTATAAAAGAAAGAAGGAGAAGAGATTTGGGGGAGTGGAGAGTGGAGAAGTTTAGAAGGAAGAAGGAGAAGAAAGTGGGCGGATATGGGGGAGGAAAGAGAGAGTGCGTGAGAGAAGAAATATGGTTTGGGTGGGTGGGTAATTGGTGGGTGAGTTTTTGTAAAATTTTAAATATTGAAGGATAAATATGTCTTTTGAAAGGTTAAAATTTTCTTTAAATGGAAAGTGTGCAGATTTGTATGGGACAGCAAAAAAAGGAAAGTGTGCAGATTTCCCTGAGACAGAGGGAGTAGTATAATTAATTATTTTATTGACGCAAAAGCTTATAACTTTAACATCTCTGGGTGAAATTACATTATTTTTTTAAATCAATGGGTTGATAATAATTAATTTGTTTGGTAACACCAACCCATTGATTTCACCCACCACCATTATTATCACAATACCGCTGTCACCACTACCCACCACCACCCAACTCACTGTCACCCTTGTCGTGTCTTATCACGCCACCATTACTATTAACATTATCATTGTTATGCCCATTGATTTGAACCAACACCATTAATATCATCATTGTTATGCCCATTGATTTGAAGCAACACCATCGTTAGGGAACACTAGTCCATATCTCAAACCTTTCTCTAGGACCACACACCCTCCCCTTTTGTACCCCACTGCCCCAGACCCCTTCATCTTTCCCTGTCACCGTCGATCCCCTTCTACTCTGTGCTTCAACCAAACATTTCAAGTGGTCCCAACAAGTACCACTAGCACACAATCTCACACCGCTAATCAGAGTCTTCGTTTTCTTCCCTTCACACCCCGACCAGAATCACTTCAAACCACCATTATTTAATATCTGTTCACATTGATTTTAGCCATCACAATTATTGTGAAGAAGATACTTTTCTCGTTTCTTGTGCCGTGAGAAGTAATCTGATTCGGAAAGCCAAAACGAGTGACGAATCATGTTGATTTGGCATTGATTCCTTCAAATTTTAAGATGGTTCCGCCAGATAACTCCTCCGGATACATCAGTCGGCATTGCAACGACGATGTTGAATCCTCCTTATGTAGATGTGTAGTTCATCTCTCGTGGTGTTTATGATATAGTTGATTGATCGTGGTCTAGATCAAGATTTGGTCATATTTGTGATCTAGATCGAATCTGATTCCGCATTCATACTCTAAATCAAATGGTGTTATATGTGTATTAGATACATTTTTGGCATCGTGATATCCTCCTCTCTGCCAAGAGATCATATTCATAGAGAAAAACAACAAAGAAAATATTATCATTTTTTTTTACTGGAGTTCAAATATATAATAGTATAAACGAGCAATCTGGTTTATTTGTAATATAATTGTCCTTGCAATATATTAGTTATGTTTGATGTCAATTTCACTCGGGCCTTATTCTCCAGAGCTTATATGAACTGAAATGAACCGAACATAATTAATTGAACTGAATTAAACTCAATCGAGCTAAAAATAAGTGTATTAAAAAATATTAATGATATGACTTAATTAAGCTATATTTCACTTAATCAAATTTCTGTTAAATTAAATTGCAGCTAAACTCTTGAACATATGTTGCAGTTGGACAGTTTCTCTAGCAATTTTATGGAGTGTTGATTTCTTAAACATAAAAATGAAATTATAGATTTGCTTGAATCACCCTAATGTTGAGTGTAAATCATCGACAATCTAGACACTCACTTGATTAGGCCAGATTCATCATGTCACTTCTTAATTATCTTTTGGTATAATAAGCCAATGTAATTCATAAAGAACCTGCATAATTAAATATTGCAGCTCATTTATTCCACAACTTTATACGTAATCTTGTACGTAAAACTAACTAATAATAAACATAAACAAGATATGTGGGAATATGTGCCTTCAATTAGGTTAACGAAAAGATAGTTCCTACTAATAATTAAATCCGTCATTATTCAACTTTATGTAGGAATAAAAAAATCTTCAATTCATATAGTTTTAATGTTTATGTTATTGAATAAGTATGAATTTGTATTTATACATTAGTATTATTCTTCGACTTGATAGATTAAATTGATGTGTCCATGATGATCATTTAATCTAATTGTTTATGTCGATGTATTTTATCCGATCTGATTTTACCGATCGTGTGTTTGTGATTTCGTTTATGTTTCTCTATTTGGAGTTCCGTTTCGATATGTGTTTTTCAAGGTGTTTACAGTTTGGGCAATATAGATCGTGTTTTGGATCAAGATTAAGTGGTGTTACAATTATTGTAGATCCCTATTTGGCGTAGTGATATTGATGCTGACACGCCCTTCTTCGCCAAGTGGTAATGCTTTTTGTGGAAAGCGAGTTAATATCTCTGAGAGTTATGTTACAACTTTTATTAGATTTATGATTTGTAATGGTACATACGATCAGTCTGATTGACATGTAATTTGAATACCCTTGCAATATATTGGTTATTGCTAGAGATTAGTTAGATTGGATGTCAATTCCACCTATTGTAATCGTTGTTGGACGTTGTTCCCATCATCTTGGAATGATTATTTTTCAAGAAAAAAAAATGTAGGAATCAAAATTTTGTTCCATATTAAGTTGAAGTTGCTACAAAGGATTTTGTTTGGAATGATTCGTTGAAGTGGATGCCGCTTTTTAACATATGGGATTCATATGGGAAAGAGAACAAATTAAAGGGCTAGACATTTTGGTAAAGCTATAACTTTTAATTCTCTTTTGGGGGGAAATAACTTAGAATATTAGAGTGCATATTTACATCCTAATTCAAGAATTTGCAATCCCAAAGCCAATCAAGAGATGAGGTCACAAAGAAGATTCTTGTCATTTCTGTTCACGAAGCAAAGTAAAGTGTGGATCTTGTGCCTATCCTCATGGCCAGTTCATCGAATTCTCCGTTTAAAATCACAATAATTATTTCTCTTCAAATTATTGAATCATACTGCATAGTTTTATTATTACTATTATACTTTTATTAAGAGAAAAATATAGCATAAATATTGAGGCTACTTAGATTTTATAGAAAAATCACACACATCAATTAGCTAGGCATCCTCAATGACACCTGATTGTCAACAACCGTACACTTTGTTCAATGGCGCCTTAAAAATAACTACATACAAAGGTTCTACATATAAAGGTTCGTCACAGGCAGCATCCAACTTGCCACCAACGGACTACATGCCGATGTAGTTGGTCGGGCGGCTACGAGGACACCAACTACTTATGGTGCGATGGTAGGAGAAAACCGATGCCCGTTCCTAAGGTCGTGGTAGAAGTATAAACCGATTCCAAAGAAGCAGCGGACCAACATGAGTATCTCCAGCTTAGATCAACATATTTTGACATGTTCATGTAGGCCCGACACAATCATGTTGCCATGACCGGACCATCAGCCTCTAAGGCAACAAGAAACATTGTTGGTCCATCACAGAATCCCGACGAGATCGTCATCAACCACTTAACTGACACTTTCTAATAGTAGGGATCCAGTAGGTTATAGACAAGAAGGTCAGCAATATAGATCGGGAGCTTGAATGCATGATCGGGAAGGATAGACTAGAGGTTTTTTTTCTAGGAATGGCAATGAGGCGGGTTTTGGTGGACGTTCGCCCTGCATCCACCACAATGGGGCAGGTATGGATGTACTTTTTGTGGGGTGGGGGCGGGCATTGGTATGAAAATTGATACCCGCCATGGGTAGTGGGTTTGACATAGATATTAGTTCATACTCGCCTCACCCCCACCCCACTATACCCACTATGTACACACTAATTTATTATGTAATAAATTATTATTTATCCATAATGCACATGATTTACTTATAATATTTTCATGTGAATATTATTAAACTTTTAATATTAAATTTTTTTATTTTAAAGTACAATTTAAGTGTTTTTTGAAGATGTAAATGAGATGAGTAAAATGGATTTGAAGTGGGTATGAAAACCCAAGTGGCTGATGGGCGGGGTGGGTTTTAGATAATACTCGATGAGGCCGGGATGGATTTTGATGTTGTATCCGTCATGGGTGATGGGGTGACTATGGGTATAAAAAATTTATGTGGACATGGGTATGGAGGTATCATAATCCGTACCCGCCCCACCCCATTGTCATCCCTAGTTTTTTCACCGTTCATACCATTCATATCAGCAGCCCCAAAGATCCCACGTAGAAGCTACCAAACGCTACCAAACAATGTTCCTATTTACAAAGGCGAAACTGATCCAAGGTAGATCTTAATGACTTATCATCAGGTTATGGAATCTCGAAACATTCATCCCACCATGAGGTGTAAACTGGTAGGGTCTTATCTCGGAGGGAAAACATTGTAATGGTTTAAGTTTTTTGTCAGGGGACAGCTCACTGATTCCCATACCGTCGGCCGAAACATGTTAACCCACTTCTATCAGCTAAGAAAATTCACTAACATAGTGACAGATTTGCTTAACCTTCGGCAGAGCTCTAACAATTCAACCACATATTTCTACGGGAATTATGCGGAAGAAAGTCTGGATTTCATGGATAGAAAATATATGATCGATGATCATATCAGGGTATATGAATGGCATGACCGATGTGAAACTATATGAGAAGCTTGTGGCTGACACTCCAGCTACTACTTAGCAACTCCTAGGTATAGTAGAAAGATAAAGCAGAAAGAGTGAAGAAGTGTATAAGAGACAATGATAAGATCAACCGGGAAGGCGGAAAAAGACTAAATCTACCATTGAAGTCTCACTCTTAAACACACCTCTCTGTCATATCTAGTCTGATTTATATATCCAGTGTGATCATTTAGATCATTACATACTGCTATGATTTATGTGTTTTAAATACTAGATCTGTTAAAATAGTGATTCATGATTGCATGAATATATGGTTATAACTTATGTGTATTGCAAAAGACAATTAATTGCATGTTAATATTCACGTATGTTTATGGTTATTATTGTATGAATCTCTTATATTTCTCAGACTTATTGTTGTTCTTAATTGAGTCCTCTAAAGAGTAGTATATTAATTGATTATTAATCGGTAATGAATAAATTTAAAGAGTAATTTATTATTTTAAAGAGTAATTGAATATTTTTGTTTGAAGAGTAATTAACATTCTTTGGTTTGAAAAATTATACTAGTATTGGTTTGTTCAGTAATGTTTACAATCTCTTTATGAATAAATTTCCGTTCTCATACAAACTTCCTTTATTTCTTAATCCATGTGTACAATACCTATAAACTTGTATAGAATTTAGAGGTAGAATGTAATAGGAGTTTTTATTTTTTTTAAAATTTGATTATGTTGATGAAAATGTTTTATTTTAAAAACTTATTCAACAATTACTTTCATATATTTAATAATTTATGTTCTAATTTTAAAATTTTAAAAATAGCACATATAAATTTTGAATGGCCATTTTCAATTGAAATCATCTTGGGGTGGAAGGATTTGGTAGAAAATTATTTACACATATTTCATACTTCCTCTGATTTCTTAACAATGACTCCATTTTTTCTGAAAACTTTTCAATCCATGTTTGACCACCGATAACCTTAAGTTCATACCTTAATTCCATACGTGCTACGGACAATCCAAAAATACCTCACATGACGTACATTACTATGTGCAATTAAAGTTATTGATGCTCAAACATGCATTGAAATTTTTTTTAAGTAAAACGATGGCAATGTTAGAAAAGTGGAGGGACTACGATAGACAAGACTCAAAGTGGGCAACCAACGATAATTAATCATGGACCATGAGGCCATGTGAAGATCATGTGATAGAATAGGAAAAAGTCAATACAAAGGGGGAAAAAAGAATATGGAAAAAAGTATTTATAATTATAAGTACATGAACTCGAAATCAGATACATGGTGTGGTCCTTGTTCCTTAACTTGTGAGATGAGAAGATTCAAAATCAGTTTCATGGTGGGGGAATAGGGTGATGCATCGAAGAGATCATTGAGACTTGATTTCTAGCCTGAATGGACGGTCTATTTTATTTTAAAATATTGATTTAACTTTCTTTAAATTTTAAGTTAAATGTTATATAATTTAAATTTTAAATTCACCACTTCATATTTAGATTATACTATGAGTGTTTTGTATTGTATTTATACATATAAACTACCACAATCTAAGTACTCTTTCTTTCTTTTCATACTTGTCTCCCCTCTCTCTCTTAAGCCCTAGCTGCCCGACTAGCTCTTCCCCCTCCTCCTCATTCTTCTCAAGGAGAACGGGGAAGAACCCCATTTTTCGTGTTCTCTTTTTAGTTTTGACTGCTCTTCTCCTTTTCTTCCTCATTTATACATTTTTTTGTTAGTTTCTTTTTTTCTTCTTTTTTTAGATATATTTTGCAGACCCTTTGCAAAGTCAATGTCAATGGCAGCCTCACCGATAAAGTTGTCGTTATCACCACCAAAGAGGTTACGTGCCCGGATACATGAAATTGGAATGACGTATTTCGTCCACATCGTTTACAGATCTGATACCCCAAGATTTGGCTCTAACGCTACTTTTTATCGCTGATGACAGATCAGGCTATGTCGTCGTTGTAACTCTGGTGAAAGCTCCATCTCCGTCGATGCATTTAAAAGATCTTATGATGTTGAATCTTCACAATGCGGATAGGTTGCAATGGTAAAAAGGTTGCTGGATTCAAAATATACGGGCTTTAGTTTCAAGTACTATGATATCTTAGTTTTAATTTATGTCGGATTATTTATTTTCTGATCGGAATTTTCAACGGCAATAGGACTGGTTTGATTGGTTGGGTCGAGTAGGGTTTTCTAGCGATCGGGTTGAGTGGGAGGCTAGCACGACTAGGGTTTTATGTGTGTTAGGTGTAGTTGGGCCAACACAAGCCCAGTAATGGAAACCACAACCAACACACTTAGGGTGTGTTTGGCAAAACTTATAAGTGTCTAATAAGCTAAATGACTTTTGGTGTTTAGCAAACAACTAAAAAAATGCTTGCTTCAAAAGCAGAAGACATATTTAGAGCAAAAGTAGAAACTGGTCCACCCAACTTTTAAAATAAGTCAATTTTGATTATAAGCGCAGTTCCACTAAACACACCATCATTGGCTTATCTACAAATAGAATTGGAGTTAGTATTGGACGAGGGATTATATACACCCGAGTTGGGTGTGGGAATGAAAGGAGTATCTACTGTGTAGTCTGTGTCTTTGTTCATATCACGATCTTAACCCCAAAAGGGGCTAGCGATCTCGCTATCTATGGACTAAGTTTCACGCGCAGCGCACGTGAGCTATGTGGTCACTACTGTATCTGTAACCATTCATCTTCTTCTTAACCTTTATCTAAAGCTCATTTTACTCAATATGTTCATATTGCATGGACAATTAAAGCTGATTCAATCTTTTTGCTGCACCTCACTACACATGTAACGTTAGTAGAGACTCTTCTTTCTTCTTTCTTTTCCTCCGTTCAGGGACGGATCCAGGAAATATATATACGAAGGTGGCTGGTAGAAGAAAATAAAATTTTCCCAATTTCTTTTACTTGTCAAAGAGGGTTAGTAGGAACTTTTTTTAAAAAAATTACATCCTATATAATTTTCTTTCCGGCCAGAGCTGAAAGATTTTTTTTCAAAATTACTCCCATTAATTTATTTATTTTCCATGCAAAGGCCGGAGCCCCCTCCAACCCCATGTACATTCGCCTTTGCCTCTGTTATATTTTTGGATGTTCTTCCATATACCTCAGAATTATTATCACTACGATAAAAAGGCCTATTAGGACACTTATATAGGAACATTTTATACGAAACATCCCAATAAATGTATATTACAACACTTATTAAATTAAACGTTCTAATGTTGTGCGACAAATATTAAAGACTAAATTGTTTTTTGGTCCCCAGCATATATTGAAATATTATCTTTTGATCCTCAGTGGCAAAACCGCGTACATCAAACATTCAACAAACACAAATTTATTTGTTTGGTCCCCAATACTAGAATCTAGGTGTTTTCAGGTAATGCTTAACCAGAATTATGTGAAAAGACACTTTTGCCCCTAAGAAAAATAAATAAAAATCTGAAAATAATTTGAATCTTTGTCTTCTTCGACGATGATGTCGGGTTTCTGTCACCGCCCCGCCGTTTCATCCACCGTCGTCTCCGGGTTTCAAGCTTCACCGTCTCCAGCTTCTCCGTCACCGAGTTTCCGTCTCCGATTTCTCAAATTACAAGATCTCTGGCAAAAAACAAAGCGATGACAGGGGCAGTGGGGGAGGGCGTGATTGGGGACAACTTGGAAGAAGAAATCCGGTGGAGAGGGGCGGCGGAGGGCGGACTAGTGGCCGGTGACAGAGAGGAACAACAGTGGCGGGACCAGTGGCCAGCGCGGCAGTGAGAGAGTGGTGCGATATTTGCAATTAAGCCCACCTTATGTTGGGTTTTTGACAATGATCTCAAATATAGAATATTTGTGTAGTGTCCCCAGAATTTAATTGGAATATTTTAAATTAGTAAAATTACGAAAATATTCCTGGCTATACCAGAAAATAATTTCACTTTACCGGAAAACTACCTCTGGGGACCAAACAAATTGACTTGAATTTGTTGAATGTACGCGGTTTTTCCACTGTGGACCAAAGGATGGAATTGCAACATATGTTGGGAACCAAAAAAATAATTTAGTCAATATTAAATGTGTCTCAATATATATATAATTAGGGCGTTACAGAGCGATCCAATATCAAAATCATTAGGACATTTATAAGTGTCCTAATAGATGTATATTAGGCGCTTATAAATTAAACGTCTCAATATATTGTGTGTGTGTGTGTGTGTGTGTGTGTGTATATATGTAGTTAGGACATTAAAAGATGACATAATATTTACTTATTTGTAATATATGTAGTACAGGGGCGGAGGGACACGATGGGGTTGGCGGGGGCTCCAGCCTCCGCCACCAATTTTCTCATGGAGTATTAATTTTATGAAAATCATCTTCAGTCCCGTCTAATATTTTCTTAGGGTGCTATTTTTAAAATAAATTACCCTTCAATCCCATCTTAAATTATTATGTAATATAATAATTATTTAACTAGCCCCGCTGGAAAAAATTTCTACATCCGCCCCTGTGTAGTTCACTGAGTAGTTGGGAAGATCCACGATGACTGGAGACACGAGAAATACATGCATGATCATCTGATAGCTACATCATACATAGATTCTGATTCTCTCAAACATTTAAAATGAAAATAAATAGAAAAGAAGACTGATCTCTCATCACCAAAGGATGCAGGGAAGGGCAGGGCCATGTGTGATATTCACACCCCTTCAATCCTAATTCCTAACCGTGTATTTCCTTTGCCGTGCAGGGAAGGGCAGGGCCATGAGTAAATTTATACTGAATGAGTTTATTAAATTTTACCATAAAAGAAAAGCACGTTAATATTTAAATATAACGAAAAATGGAAAGTTTGTCGATGTATTCAAGAAAAGCTTGATTCCATGCAAAGCCAGACAAACCTATCATTAACCTATCTTTTCCATCCCACTAAACTTTCATGGATTCCATATTACTAATATTTATCATTGTCTCTTGTACCTCTCCTGCCTCTATATATAATACGACTTCCTCTTCACATCCAACCACCACCACCACCAACAACAAACATATTTCTCCTCCTCCTTCTCCTCTTCTTATTCTAAGTTGAAAATTTCTTTAAAATGTCTGGAGTTTGGGTATTCAAGAACAATGGTGTGATTCAGCTGGAAAACCCTGATCAACAGAGTAGCAACAACGGGTCGAGGAAGAAGTTGGTGCACTTGTCCTCTGGGCAGACAGTTTCATCGTACTCGTGCTTGGAGAGAATACTCAACAATTTAGGTTGGGAGAGATACTATGGCTCCGATCCTGACCTCTTCCAGTTCCACAAGCGCTCCTCCATCGACCTAATCTCACTCCCGAGGGACTTTTCCAAGTTCAACTCCATCTACATGTATGACATTGTGGTGAAAAACCCGAATGTTTTTCACGTTCGTGACGCTTGACTTCGCACGCATGAAGCTTGTAGGGAGGTCGATCAATTTGTGTTCTTCATGATGTCATATGTGTGAGTTTGAGTGTGATGTTTGTGTTTTTGTTGTACATGAGATCTTGGTCGTGCATGCATTTGTAATTTCTACTATGTTTTTGCTTCTATATATGGTACTAGGTATCTCCTTAGTATAGGGAGGGGTATAGGAGGGGTGTTGGTCATTGTTTTTGTTGTAATTGGTTTTTATCGTCTCTCTTCACAAGCGTAGTTGTTTGAGTGATATCTTTCTCTACGTACTTACTGAAAGAAAATTTGAATTCCAAATTCTTGAAATAAGCAATGGTTGTGATTCCTTTCTAGTTTATATATATTGTAATTCTTGAGGGATTTCATGGTTGTACATGTATCAAATAATCAAACATAAAAAGCATGGAGTATGTTCTAGTAGGATATATAGTGAGTTGGACCAATTCAGATGTTACATGGAGATGTCTATAAAAAGGAGATAGCTCAGATAGGATTTGTTGTCCAATTTTAAAACTGTCTATTCTATTTACAGAAGGAAGGATTTATGAAAATGATACAGGATTTAATGTCCAACTTTAAAACTGTCCATTCTGTCTATTGAAGAAATATGATTGTTTTCTTTTCGTATATAGAATGAACAATTTTAAAGTTAGACAACAGATCCCGTATCATTTTCTTAAATCCTTCCTCCCGTATTTAGAATAGACAGGTTTAAAATTTGACAGGGAATCCCGTGTCATTTTATAAATATTTCCTCCCGTAAATAAAATAGCAGTTTTAAAATTGGCACGACGCTTATTAACAAGGAAGAAGGAAAGCGGCATTGCGGTGTTTTTTATACTAAAAGAAGTAACGTAATCATCGCAGCTTTATTTTTGTATCATAAGGGAGTCAAAAGAAAGGAAGTTCCGCAGTTAATGACAAATTTGGGTAACAATCGAAAGCAAAGAATTCTTATTGTAATGTATGTGGGATTAAGGGCTGTGTCATCAAATATGAGGTTCCCCTTGAGCTTCTTTCTCAATATCTATGTGTAGCATACTTGCATCTCACAAAATATTGATGAAGTGGAAAAAGAAACACGAGGGAGTTCACGTGAAGAGGACCTTAATTATTTCCCCGGCCGATGAAGAAGAATCGGAGATTGGGTCACAAATGTTTCGGACTAATTCTCGTACTTTTACCCAAGGGCCCTGCAAATGCACATCTTGTCTTAATCACTTGACCACACTTTGCTAGTAGACACGTGCCATGTATTTTAACAACTAAATTCTATTTTGGGAAATATACGGGACAAATTCTTGGCAAAGACGATCTTTCCATAGACTTATGGAAAGACGAGGTTTAATTATAATAATAAAAGGTAAAAGGTTTTTGTTGCAATATTAAAGTTTTATTATGCAACGTGTAGTAGTTATAAATTTCATAACCCGGTTTATACAACCCGATAATTTTATATTAATTTATTCTAATTTACACTTTAAACCTTGGTCTTTCCATGACTTATGGAAAGACTGTCTTTCAAGAGACGGACTCAATATACAAACGTAAATTAGATCGAAAATTATATCAGGTGTACCTTCCACATCTTATCCCCAATACAATAAAATTTAATGTAATTTTCCATTCCTAAAATCATGGCTAATGGATTAACAGTTTTTTTTTCAAACACGTAAATTCCAAATTAATTAACTACCCTATTATTGGGAATAATATGATAAGCATGTTGCCCCCATTGTACCATATAATAATTCATATACAAATATATAACCCTATACATTTTAATAAGTGCAAATCTAACCATCACATAATTTTTAGTGCAAAAACAACTCTTACTACTTTACATAAGTGCAAATATAACCTACAGGCTAAATTCCGCCATTGACTGGTCATTTCCAACCATTGACCAACCAAATATTACCAAAATACCCTTTCATCCTAATACAAAATGTTGAAAGACAAAAATACACCTTGCCCTACTACAGGTTCTGCCACCACCGCCACTGCTCCGACACACCGCCACTGCTCCGCCACTTTCGCCGTTGCCGCTCAGGTTTTCATCAAACCGCCTCCGCTCAGAACCAGCAGAAGGTATCAACATCTCCAAGTCAAAATCTCTTTCTTTCTGCTATTCCAATTTTCTATTAGCAACCAAACGCGATGCATACACATTGCGATTCTCCTTTTGCTTTCGCAACAGATTAAAGAAAGTTAAATTTATGATAATCTAAAATTAATATTAAAATTAAAATATAATATACCTTAATGCATTGAATATTTTATGACAAAATCTTGAAAAAATCCTGTCATTCTATAGGTATATGGAAAGACGGAGTTAAAATAGAATTATAGAAAAATAAAAGTTTTTAGGTGCAATATTAAGAATTTACTATGCGTGCAATAGTTATATTAATGCAAAGTGAAAATTTTATCTTGATTTTTTCTAATTTACAAATTAAACCTTGTTCTTTTCATGACTTATGTAAACATGGTCTTTCAAGAGACAGATTCATTTTTAATACTATTACCAATCACGTATTGATTCATACTAAAATATGCCATTTCTAAATATTAGTTAACAAAAACAAAATAATGTCGTATAAATAGATAAAATCTTGGGAAACCCGACTTTCCATTGGCATGTGGAAAAACAGGGCTGGATTAGAATTATAGAAAGGTAAAACGATTTAGTTGCAATATTAAAATTTTATTATGCAACGTGCAGTAGTTATAAGTTTATAACTCAATTGATGAAATTCAAAAAAAATTATCTTGATTTATTCTAATTTGCAATTTAAACCTTGGTCTTTTAATAACTTATGGAAAGATTGGCTTTCAAAAAACTAACTCATTTTTAATACTATTACCAATCACATATTGATATGTACTAAAATATATCGTTTCTAAATATTAGTTAACAAAAATAAAATAAAATCATATAAATAGACAATGTCCAGGGAAAGATCGCTTTTTCATAGACACGTGGAATGACGGAGTTGAATTAAAATTATAGAAAGGTAAAAAAATTTAGTATCAATACTAAAATTTTATTATGCAATATGGAGTAGTTATAAGTTTATGACTCGATTAATGCAATCCAAAAATTTATCTTGATTTCTTCGAATTTGCAATTTAAACCTTGGTTTTTTTTCATAACATATGGAAAGACCATCTTCAAAAGACGAACTTCAAGAAAATTGCAAATAAAAATTACAAAGTGTTAAATAAACCATTGAAAATATTTACAAATAAAATCTTTCAGTATTGTATTTAATATTTATATAAAGCATTTTATACTGATTTTTGTCTCAAAATTAAATTTTATTATAAACACTTATATACAAATAAAAGTTACTCCATCTATTATTCTATATGTTAAACATAGTAATTTTAGATATTTTCATTGGTAAATTAAATTTCGTGGAAGAATTGATTGCAGTGACTCAAAAAAATAGATGAGAATGATTCACTTATTATCATGAAATGAAGTTAAGTATTATGAAAGAATTTCTCTAACAAATGGAGATTGAGAAAACAAAAAGAATGTGCATTCTCATAAATAGGGTATGATTAATTACTCATTAATTAAAAAACATTGAAACATGAGAAGAACATTGAAAATGGGGAAGAGATTTGCATTGTAAATTGGAGATTAACTTTATATAATATTACATTTTCAATTAATTTTAGAAAGTGAAGTAGAATTATGTGTGAATGTCATGTGGAAAGAATTCTGTGTGAATGTCATGTGGCAAGAATTCTGTGTGAATGTCATGTGGCAAGAATGACCTCTTTTAATATATACTATAGAAATTACACCTTGTGTCCCAAACTAAAATGCATTTTTACTATTTGACAGTCAATGTCATCAAACTTTGATCACGTATTTGAATAGATTTATAACTAATAACATTATCTATTTGATATTGTTGGATTCTTCGTTATAAATTGTTTATGAATATTGATTTTTTATTTGCTATTATTATACGTAGTTAAATATATTAACGGTCAAACATGTATCTTGAAAACCGTGAAAAAATTATTACAGTTTAGCTTGGGACAAAGAGAGTATAATTTTTTTTAAATTACCATTATGTAAAGAACAAATTATTTTATTCACCCTACTCTAAAATATATATGACCGGCATTTTTCCTTTTTTTCTCAAGAGCACTTTCGGTATTTCCCTCAAATCATTAAAAAATTATTTTTTCTCTCTTCAGTTTTTACATGTGACCTTCAATTTTAGCCGATGTGCTAATATAACCTCGAGCTTCTTCTTTTTTAAAATGCTTATTAAACCCTTGACCGGCATTGACTATAATTAGTTAACCCATTTGATCGGAATTTAATTGAAATTTTTTGGAGAGATAATATAAATGACATAAATCCCTCGATAGTTTGGATGGCTTTTTCCGAATGAAAAAAAAAAGACCTCCAGTTTCTTGAATAGTGCCCATATAACCTTTAATCAACGTATAAGTTTTTTGAAAGTGCTAGTATACTATTGACTGACGTAAAAGATTATAATTTAACCCTCTCATTGTACCACCACACACCCTCTCCTTTCGTGCTCCGCCACTCCCCTTCTCCCACCAGTCCCCATCCTCTTGCGGTGACACCTGATATGAATCTCCTTATGAAAACTCTGGATTGCAAAACTTTATATCTTTGGCAACAATAGGGATTTTGCAAACCCTACAATGGCTGCACGAAATTCAAGCGTCTAGCCCTCGGGGTACATTCAATTTTGACTTGCTCACTAACTAGCCCGCATGATTAGATCACAAGGTTTATTGGTACTTAATTAACCCGCATAATCAAGCAACAATGAAGACGCTCGCAAGCAATGAGTATAACTTAAAATTCTGAATATTTTATTGATAAAAAATGATGAAAATCTTGTGTACAAGCCCTATTTATAGGGGTATACTCGACCACAAACCCTAAATACAATTGGAAACTGAATCGACTTATGGTAGTTTTAAGAACCTAAAACAACATCTAACTAAAATACCTATTTTAAACCCTAGGATGGTCGATATCTTCAAGAAGAAGTCTTGAAGAATATTACCTTATCTAATCTTACCAAATGTAATTATAATCATAATAAAATAATTATTTTTGAAAACCCTAATTGGATTGGGTCAAAAATATTAACTCTTCAGAAGCCCACATGGCCGAGTTATTGGACTGAAAATAAAATAATGTTACAATAGTTTACAATGATCACACTACGTCATTAAAAACCCACTGGAAAAAAGTATAGTGTTCTTCATGACGTCTTTAGTTAATCGACAAGTTTGAATAATTAATCCAAGCCCTAGCCGATTTATTCTTTAATTCTTCATCATGAAGTTGATCCATCAAATCATTCAATGTCGCATCCCTAAGCTTTGTTCTTGACCTTGTCATTGGTCCAGCCATATCACTTAGTGGATTCTGAACATAACCCTTGAATGTTTGATCAAGTCATATGATATGAATCTCCTTGCGAATACTCTGGTGCGGAAATTAGATCTTTATCTACACTAGGGTTTCGCCCAACCTAGTATAAACACATGAAATTCAAGCGTCCAGCCCGCAGGGTACACTCAATTCTGACTTGCTCTCTAAATAGCCCGCAGGTTTAGATTGCAAGGCTCTTTGATGACTAATTGGCCCGCAAGATTAGTTCACAAAAGATATTGATACTTTATTAACTCGCAGGATTAAGCAACAATGAAACAACGAGTATAACTCAAAATTTTGAATATTTGATTGATAAAAAGTTGTTGTAAAATTTGTGGATGCCTCCCCTATTTATAGGATGAAAATCGGCACACACAAGGAATACAGGATTATGCAGAAACGTAGTTCAAACGGGATTTTTCTTCTGTCCTAAAATAACTACAATTAAATGTCCTAATATAATGCTAACAGAAATAAATCTCGGTTGAAATTTTAATGCCATGGCCAAAAAAATAACTAATTAACTAACCAACCAACTAACTAATGGTTAGTTACTATTCAACACAAAATCTACCAAATGTTAGGATTTATAAATTTGTAAATCTTGGCTTCTTTCTTCTAGGACTCATGAAACGAGGAGGAACATCAGTATGATTTTGGTTTTCCACATCTCTCACTTGGCTTTACGTCGAGATTACACAAGCTCACTAAAAACCCAGTGGGAAAAGGAGTATTGTGTATTTCTGGACAAAGTCTTCTAGGCTTTCCTGGAATGATAGTAAAATGCTTTCTGGGGATGTTCTTCATGCACACCATGTACTCCTTCCACGCATTCATGATTGAAATTATAACTTTACTCCAATGACAATGTCGTACATTCACATGCACCTTCTGTATATCCCTTTGATATTTGTATCATTCCCTCCAGGGTCGAAAAGTTTCGTCCTCGAAACGGGAATCATATAACCTAGAAAAACATCCTCGAATTCCTGTAAAAACTTAACAAATCGTGAAAGCATATTTACAGAAATATCTTTTTTGGCATAGTAACTTTCTTTAAAGTACAATATAAAAACAAAAGAATGATTAGTCAAAGCATGATTCACATCTTTTATTGAAGTATAAAATGATTTACCAGAGTCAATAGATTGTTCATGCCTCGTCATATAAATAGAAGATAAAGGACTGAGATGTGAATACAAGACTTTATGCGACTTTTCATAATCATTATGCAACTTACCTGTTTTACATGCCTTTATATCGACATGGGACTTGAGTACGTCGACATTTAATGTCTTTTTGTCAGAATTGACAGTCTTTTTGTCGAAATCACTTGCTCCTTGTGGGGTAGTAATTTCGGAAACTTCTCTATCATCAATGATGACTTCTTCATCTACCCGTTCTTCCTCGATGTCATACCGTGCATGCATATCATCATCTTCTTCCTACTCCATTGTTGTCATAATTTGTTCATGGGGATAATTATCGAGAACATATCCTTGTTCATTGCAATGAAAACATGTAGGAGTGTTAGAAAAAACTATATTTGATGAAGTAGAAACTGACTTACCTGGGATTTGACTAGATGGTTGATTGGATGAAGTCATTCTTCGATCAGTGGGTTCAAATAGTGGATTTGAGTAGGTTTTGGTCGAATTAGGGTTTCCTTGGTCACCCATGTTCAAATTTCTACCACCCATGGTCGAATTAGGGTTACTGAAATCAGAGACTTACCTTTGACTGTCATAGCCAAAATTAGAGCTTCCCATGGGCCTTAATGTTGACTCAACTTGGCGTTGACCAATAAATCTCGCATGGACACATGATGTGATTTTAATCAGAACTTGTAGATTTTCTCTTAAACGTTCAATAAACCAATTCTTCACATAGGCATCATCTTCTCTCAAGCCAACTCTACTCATAGCTAATTCAAGATCTTGCCAGTATTCATCTACACTCCGGTTCCCTTGCTTCATACTACTGAGATGCGAATATTGCTCAATCAAATATGTTCATGGGACATGATATAATCGAAGCTTGGTCTTCAATCTCTCCCATGTGGAGATAGGTTTCTTTCCGGCAAGTTATCTCTTTTCCTTTACATTCTTCCACCACTCATCCGCATAATGTGTGAAGGAATACTGCCCCACTTTCACTTTCTCTTTCTCCCGATAGTTGTTGAGATCAAACAGATTCTCAGTTTGTCACTCCCAATCAAGGTACTTCACCATATTTTGTTGATCATCGAATCGAGGGATCTCATACTTCAAACCCTTGATTTCTTATGCCGAATCCGAATTAGACCCTGAATCCAAACTATAGTGTGTCCTCCTTTGGGAAGTATGATATTTTCCGTGGCGATGCCTTCTTGAAGATCCTTTGTGCGATCGTCTTTCTGACTCATTTGATTCTTCATCGGAACTACCATATCCCTGGAATTTGTGAACAAATCCCTGAGACTCTCCTCTCTTAGCCATGGATTGTGGTGTCCGTGGCGCCATGAAGTCTATTTTCCTCGCCAATCTTTGCATCTCACTCATCATGGCATTCATCGTGATAGCGAATCGATCGGGATCAAGTGGTTCATTAGGTTTGAACCTATAGCGGTCCCAATTATCTTGAGCCTCTTCTCGTGATTTCTCAGCTCGTCTACTATTATACGTGTTCGTCAAAAGGCATATTTTTAGGATTGCCCTCATAAGGCGGGATGAAAGGATTATCGTCCGCCATCTTCGCTAAGCTGCTAAGAAAATAAATGGTTAGTAATAAAAATCGTCCCACCTCCCTTTGTTTAGTAAGGTCACTCACCAAATGTGTTACACTCACAACTCACAAGGCAAAGGCTAATACAAGGGCTATCGATTAATTTACCGCAAATTCAAAGCAATATAGAGGTAGAGTACTGCAGAACTTATTTCGAAATTTAAAAATATATAAACTCAAAATTGAGCTCTACAATCTGGAATTACAAATTTTACAAAGAATAAGGAACAAGAAACAATTTGAATGGCACGAATCAGAGGAGTAATGAAGAAGTTACGATCAAAACAAGAATATATAGGATTCAAAAAAAATTCCAAAACTTAATGAAACTTTTCCGAAATCAAATAGGATTAGGATTTTAGGATTTTAACCCCAAATTTTTCTTGAATTCGAAAATACCTGATTTCTTGCTTCCCAAGGTGTATTTTTCTGCTCCAACCCATGCCCAATTTATATAGAAACTCACTTTTCCGATTCTGACTAGGATTTTGTTTTGCCTTTTCTTTTTCAAGTCGGTTTCCTTTTTTTTCTCTTTTTTTCTCTATAAAACTGAATCTTCCCACAAATAAATGACACAAAATTCAGATTCTTATTTTCCAAAATTTTCAGCCGTGCAACCCAATTGTATTCGAAAATTGCAAAACAGCCCCAAACTTTCTGAAAATTACGAAAAGGCCCCAAATTCTGATTTTCCCAAATCCTAAATTCCAATTTTGAAAACCCAAAATATGCTACCTTTTTTTTTATTTTCTAAAAGTTTTGGAACAATTGAAGCCTATATAAAACTTGGAATAAGAAAATTGCGCCAACTTTCTCTCGATTCAAATGAACTTCAAGATATTCAAGATCGTAAGGATATCAAATATGATACTATAACTAGAAAAGACACAAAATACTCTATTTTTTTAATAAGGTTTAATCTATAATCAAAGAACAATTCAAGATTACAGAATGAACGAACGATAATGAAAACAAATAGGATTACGAGAATGCAATAATTCTTCAGAAGAGTGGATGAGCACGTAAACTGTATAAACTACCTAAAACTATGAATCTGACCGGGAGGTAAAGACGGATAATACTTGTTAACGCTCGGACCCTTCAACGTCCTCCTGACTCGATTGAAAAAGGTGAAGGCGGATAGTAATGCCAAAATATTCTAACTCTCGGACCCTTCGACGTTCTTCGACTCTAGATTTAACCTTCCTGCTAAGAAAGATCAAACAAAAATTGTTAAAATATGACACGAAAGAGTTCATAATTTTAATACAAAATTTTGAAAATAAATTCAAGAAGAACTCAAAAACCCTGATGATGAACTCGTCCAAGGCTCTTTTGTTTTGCTCTGATACCAACTGAAATGAATCTCCTTGCGAATACTCTGGATTGCGGAATATCGGGTCTTTGTCTACACTAGGGATTTCACACAACCTATTATAAACGCACGAAATTCAAGCGTCTAGCCCGCAGGGTACACTGAATTCTGACTTGCTCTCTAAATAGCCCGCGGGTTTAGATTACAAGGTTATTTGATCACTAACTAGCCCGCATGATTAGTTCACAAAGGATATTGATACTTAATTAATACGCAGGATTAAGCAACAATGAAGCAATGAGTATAACTCAAAATTCTGAATATTTGATTGATAAAAGTGTTGTAAAATTCTTGGATGCCTCCCCTATTTATAGGTAAAAATAGGCACACATAAGGAATTCAGGATTAGTTCAAATAGGATTTGTCTTCTTTGTCCTAAAATAACTACAATTAAATGTCCTAATCTAATCCTAACAAAAATAAATCTCGGCTGAGATTATAATGTCATGGCCGGAAAAATTAACTAATTAACTAACTAATTAACTGACCAACTAACTAATGGTTAGTTAATATTCAGCACAAAATCTATCAAATGTTAGTATTTATAAATCTATAAATTTATAAATCTTGGCTTCTTTATCCTGCTATTCATGAAACGAGGAGGAACATCAATATGATTTTGGTTTTTCACATCTCTCACTTGGCTTTACGACAAGATTACACAACCTCACTAAAAAAATCCAGTGGGAAAATGGCCAAAGTTTTTAAGGCTTTCTTGGAATGATAGTCAAGTATTTTCTGGGGATGTTCTTCATGCACACCATATACTCCTTCCCCGCATTCATGATTGAAATTATAAATTTACTCCAATGACAATGTCGTACATTCATATGCACCTTCTGTATATCCCTTTGATATTCGTATCCTTTATGCAATTCTAGTTATATTCTAGATCCAGGGACCAATCTCTAATAATTTTACAGGGACCTATTTCTAATAATTTTACAGGGACCTATCTCTAATATTTATTCAAGGGCTTTTTTGTTCAATCTTTTGTCCATCATTTTCCTGCCATTTGCAATATGCAAAAAAATTTAAAAAAAAGATAAAATATTTATAATATTTTTAAAATGCAAATAATTAATATGATCATCGAACTGAAAATTATAAACATCAGCGAAAAATAGCAGAACATCAACGAAAAATCATAAAACATCAACTAAAAAATTAGAGAAAAATTATAAAATAAAACAGCAAAAAATATATTAAAATCAAATAAAAATCGATAAAAATTGAAAAAACGCCGATTACAACTAACAAAATATCAACTAAAAATTTAAACAAACATCAACAAAGTTTCAATTTTTTTTAAGAAACTACAAAAATCAACTTATATCAACCAAAAGCTAAAAACATCAATTCCTATCACCTTAACTTCACCCAAAAAATGAAAAACGTCAGTATAAGAAAAAAACACTACAAAAAATCAACCTACGTTACCCAAAACTACAAACATCAACTCGTATCACCTAAAACTCACCGAGAAAATGAAAAAAAATAACATGAGATTTAAAAAAGCAAAAAATATCAACTCATATAACAAAAAAAACTACAAAAGATCGACTCATATGAACTAAAACTCACCCGGAAAATGAAAAAAATCAACATGAGAAAAATAAAATTAAAAAATCAACAAAAAACTACGGAATCTCAAGAGTATACATTATCACTCAAAAAAATCATAAAACGTCAACAATTGTTTTTAAAATACTACAAATATCAACCTATATCACCAAAAAGTTACAAGCATCAACTCTTAACATCTGAACCTTATCCAAAAAATAAAAAGCATCAGCATCAGAAAAATAACACTTCAAACATCAACTCCTATTACCAAAACAATGAAAAACATCTATATGAGAAAATTTAAAAAAAAAAACTGCAAATATCAATCCATATCAACCAAAAAGAGGACAAAACAACAACTCATATCAATTAAACTTCACACGAATATTGAAAAACATCAACAAAAGAGAAAAAAAAAAGCTACAAATATCAGCAAAAAGCTATAGTACCTCAAGAATAAAAATTCTTTAAAAAAAGACCTGATGGGATTTGAACCCAGGTGACTAACCTCGAAGCATAGAGCAATAATCACTACACCAACGACTCTTATTGAACATATACATAGTCAAATAATATTAAATCTCAGCATACACATCAAAAATATAAATTCTTCAAAATGAAGGTCACACAAAGATTCAAACTCTAGACCTCAACCTCAACAACAAGAGTCCTAACCACTAAACCAAGCAATCTTTGCTAATGCAAACCTCAGTCAAATAAATATTATACCCCAACAAGTCTTTGAAAAAGTAAAACACAATATTAAAGCTCACATTTCAGAAGCCTAGGCTCTTCTCCGGCGCCACCCTTATCGTTCACCGCCATCCGCCGTCGTCTGCTAGGCGCGTGCATTTCACGCACTGTTTTTCAGCGTGGATCTCATGCACCTCCACTTCTTCAGCGTGCATCTTCAGCTTCCACCGACGGAAATGTCTTCTCCAGTCGTCGTCCTCCACCGCGACGCCAAAACCCTAACTCAGCCGCTGCAATTAAACGATGCTGCTGCGATTGTTGTTTGTTTTGCTCCGATCGACAATGAAGACAACGATGCCGAGATCAGAGAAGCAGAACCATCGCTACAATTAACCACCGTCGTCGCTATACTTTGTCGTGGATTCACCATCGATGTACGTACCGTGGATGCGCCACACTGTAGAATCATCGGAGAAGAATCGTTGATGTGCCGCCACAACAAAATCGCCGGAAGAGCCACCACAGCCGCACCTCTCGCGAAGGAAGAGGAATCGTCGGCGAAAGTAGAAGAATTTGAGCGGTTTACCGTGGCGGTAGAGCGATTCGCGGTGGCGCCAGAGTGGTTCGCGGCGGTTTTCGAGAAACAAAGGAGGAAGACGACGGGAAAAATAAATGAAAATTCTGGAAGAACATGATACTTATATAGTTTTTTATAATTGCACAATAGGTTCCTAGATTTATTAGTATATATATATATATATATATTTTTTTTAAAATATCCGAAATGAAACTTATAATAATTGCACAATAAACCCTGACCTTTAGTTTAGTCTGTCTAAAACAAGACTCTGTGTAAGAAAATTCTTAAAACAATAAAACAAAAAAACTATTTATCCTTGGAATTTTCTTTACTTACCAATTAATATTGCAAAGTTGGTTTCTTATAAAGCTGATTGTGCCCGGTGTAAAGCTTGTGGCCATGCGTTTATTCAGGACTCAATTATTAATGGTAATGTAAAAAATGATTAATTTGTGCTGATTTCTCCATCGAACAAGTACGAATTGAACGAACACTTCTCCAAACTTTCAATTCTTACAATTAAAATTATATCGAAACCTAATTAGCCAATACAAAGAAGACATGCAACATCTTGCGAAAGTATTAATTAGCACACAGCACGTAATACTAATCCTGTGATTAGTTGCTAACCACAAAAAGGGATTTCAGGATTTTTCCAAACGATTTCAGTGGAGAGACTGTCGCACATCACTCCGCACCATTGGAACTTTTTTTTTGTGTATTACGTAATCGGTAATTAATTGGTTGTTTAAGTTGTCTGTTGTGCGGAATACCGAGAAAGAACAAGCGAAAAAAATAAAAGCAAAAGACAAAACATCAGAATTTACGTGGTTCACCAATTTGGCTACATCCACGGCCGACCAAGATCAGATTCCACTAGAGAAAAAAGGCCATATTACAGATTTCATACTCTCTACCAATCCTATCTCTTAGAGTTACAGTAAAAGGACGAGGCACTATATATAGTCCTCTCCATCGTAAACCATAATGGCTTTGGGCCCAAAATATTTTGGCCCAAACCGAAACAGAAGACAGAATACCAATAATAGCCCAAACAGAGGACATGTTATACCTTCGGGCCGAGGGCGTCTCCGCCCCCCGGACCCCCAGGCCAGGGTGCGCTCCACCCCCTGGACCCCCGACCCCCGTACCAACCTGTCGAAGCGGCTAATACGTATTCAAGGTAAACCAACAAATTTCCACCTTGACTTGAATCCTCAAAGCAGAAACTCCAGACGCACCATTACAGTGGCAGATGAGCAGACTTCTCCGTCCACTCCCGGGACTGCCTCACCGGGCAACTAATGATCTCTGATGTTAAGCAAGTCCAAACAGTGTTGAAACTTGCT
>JAULKM010000002.1:13415332-13433721 GCA_032355605.1 Rubia tinctorum | reverse complement strand
TGTTCAATGATAGATAGAAGGTTTGGAAGTGTAAGTCAATTGCCCCCAAGACTCCGTAATTCATACTTAATCTCATTCTAGTTATTGTATGCTTTGTTAGGTTAACTTGTCTTTAAATTGTTAACTTAGGAAATCCAAACTCAAAAACCCCCTTCTTATGTGATTATATATATATATATGAATATCTATATATCTAGCGTAGTATTTACCATTTTATGAGCAAACACTTGACAATATCTTTAGTCTCTGTGGACGATCCCGACTTGCCACTAGCTACTTAGTTGTAGTTAGTAAGCAATAAAGACTTAAAAATTACATCTTTGAGAGGTACGATGACGACCTCCTAGATAACCTTGTGCAAGCATGTCTTAACATCCTTAACACAATACACCATTGGTACCTTTCGCATTCTCGACATGATGGCAAAAGCAATGGATAAACATATGACGAAGTTCATATGGGTGGGAGTCCATAAGGAAAAAAAGGAATCCACCGGAAAGCCTAGGAGAAGATGTGTTAATCTAAGTGGAGAGGGGGATTGGAAATGAGATCAACATCGGAAATGAACCAGACAATGCTAGGGAAACATGCATGGACACTCATGAACAATAAGGAATCTTTTTTCTTGAGATTTTTTCCTGGAAATATACTGCAAACAATAGGACTTCCTAGATACGAAGCTGGAAGGAGGATATTCTTGGGGTTGAAGAGGACTATTGTGAGGAATGGAGCCGATCAAACCACATTTTAAGTGCTAGATAGTAGATGGGTCGAGGGTTGATATCCAATCCAATTGAATTCCGAACCAGCTAAACCCAGCTCGCTTTGAAACCCAACCGCTACCAAGTGTTGGGTTTAAAGTAGGAGATTTGATTGGTTGTAGTCACAGCTCGAGAATTTCATTGATGAATATCATCTTTGATAACGACACCATCAATCAAATAAAGAAAAATGCATGCCCCACTGCACAACTTTGGAGCAGCAGACTACCAAGTGTGGGAAAATGAGAAAATGGGAATATACACTGTGAATTCAGGTTACCACACGATATGGGAAAGAATGATGAGCACCAAACCATCTACTTCATCACAACATGCCCAACGCAAGCAGAAAACTTTATGTGGAAGACATTATGGCAAGGCAATATCCCAAAAAATATAAAGTTCCTTATATTGAGGATGATTCAAGGAGCATGCCCTACCAACCCAAAACTGAGGAAAAGAGGATTGAACGTTTCACCAAAGTGCAAGATGTGCCACAATTCGGATGAAACAGTGAAACATATGATCTTCGAATGTGATTTTGCAAGGAGAATATAGAGGTGAAGCCGTCTTGGGCTAGACTTTAGCCATGGAACACCAACCACACTAAGAGAGTGGCTTGAGGAATGGGTAGAAAACGTCCAAGCAAAAGAGGACTCAGGGCTAGTCTTTTTCATCATTTGTGCAATTTGACAAGCTAAAAACGAAGCCACCGTTCAATAAGTTATGCCATTTATGGGGGAAACACATGGAATCGCCAGGGATCTTATAGCAAGTGCACATGACTCAGCAACGAGGAACCATCAATGGACCAACGTGGAGAACTCAACTACCCAACCATAAGTTGGCGTTCACTGCACACAAGACATATTCACACAAAGCATCAAAGTAGGTGATATTCATCTGAAGTGGATCCTCAAAGGAAAGGACTATTCCAACATGTACCAAGGTTAGAACAAGGTGGCGACAAATGCAGCACTTTGCAAGACTACGGGGAGAGCTATGACAGCATGGTGTGTAGAGACCCAAGGGACAAATGATATGTGGCAAGGATTCAAGGAATTCGTGCACAAACAACCACGCAAGCAGAAATAACAGCAATCTTTAATGCGATGAATCAGGCAAGTAGCAGAGCCTCTACTCATTTGGTGATCAGAACGGGCTGTGATAATGTACTAGGCTATGTTAGGAAATTCCCAAACATTCCACCAGATGTTAGGTGCTTAGTAAGAGAAATTAAAATTTTAGCCATGGTTTTCTCTAGGTTTACCATAGTGAAAGTTGATCGATCCCTTATAGTTGAGGCACATTCATTAGATCATTTACAATTTGCGTGTAACCCAAATATTATTATAAATGAGAACTATACACCATCTTACGACCAAAATATTAAAATAAAAAAAATGAACATTGGAGTAGCCAGTTTTCTTCTCTTCCTCCCATTTTTCATCACAGAGAGGGGGAGGAATCCACTTTTTTCCTTGTTCTCTGCTTCTTTTTGTTTCTTTTTTACTATGTTCTCCATTTTTCGTAGGTTTAATTGGAATCGCATTTTTTGTTAAGATTTGAACCCATTACACTTGGAAGAATTTATCTGTGGAAGTGAAAGATAAATGTTGTAGCTATAACTCCTTTGATAGCTTCCTGACGACCAAATACTCCAATGAAGGATAAAATTATGGCGAGCTTTGGATTCGCGACCACCAACACACAATTCCAGCAACAAGATATCAATGAACAACATTTGGTGATAAACAGTGAAAAAAGAGAAATCTTGATGCCTACACCAAGAGTGTCTTTTTGGAGACGATTAAGGACGAAGTCGAGACAAGTTGAGGATTTACAAGCACCATCTATCGATCATGTGACATAACACTAGTGTTAAGTGTTTTGCTTTGATTTGCTTTCATAATTTTTAGATATTTAGATATACTCTATTCATCCTCTAATGACCCACACAACTCATTGTGAAAAAAGTGAGAACTACTTGATGCTGCTATTTAAATCGGGTCAGAAACAGATCAATTTCCAAACGACTTCGTTAGAGAGTGTTTCAATTAAATAAAAAACTTCAATGCTACCATTGTAAAATTCCAATTTATAAATCAAATTAAGTTCAGCATGTAGCAAGAAAAAAAGATTATGTTGTGATTGTGGGAAGGAGTGGGAATGTACAAGTGGAGGGTGCCCGTACAAATAATGATGACATGGCGGGGAGGTAAACACAGTTGTGAATGAATATGCCGGTCCAGCTGGTAGAAGCCACGAGTGATTTGTGCGGAGAGTAATAACCACGTAGGAGCCTCTTTTGACGTGACATAGGATACCCCATCCCAAATCCCCGGTCGATGTCGTCATCACTCGCACGTCTTTCCACAATATCCATAGCTCACCGCCAGCCAATTTCCTCTCTGGATTTTCCCTCATGGGAAACCTGCCTTGCGCTTTCTACCCAACCCCGGTCCCCCAATCACTGCTCCAGCCTGTCATCTCTCACCATCTTCCTAGTTATCCCATCCAAATCTCAATCTCAATCTCAATCTCAATCTCAAGATCTCTCCGTTTTCATAAGATGAACATTTTATTTTATTTTTGGATTCATTATTTTTTTCGGAAAATAATCCTTCGTCCAACGGCAATTACAATAAGTGAAATTGACATCCAACTCAACTAGGCTCAAGCAATAACTTATCTATTGCAAGGATATCTAAATTATACGTCAACCAAACTGATCGTCTGTACTATTACGTAACAGACTGTAATATCGCCAACTAACTTGGTTCAAGCGAAAATCATGACCAATTGGCAAAGATGAACATATCAACATCAATCACCTCGCCAAACATGGATTTTCAAGAACTGTAACATCACTTGATCCAAAGCACGATCTATGTTGTTCGAGTTGTAAAACCTTGAAAAACACAAATTTGAACTCATCCAAATTAATGGAAACTGCAATTCAAAAACACAAACAAAATTGCAAAAACACGATCTGTACAACCAGATCGAGAACAAAACATCGACGAGGTCAACTAAATCGATTGATCATAATGAACACAACAATCTAATCTATCAAGTCGAAGAACAATACTCCCCTCATTTCTCTTTTTGTGGCATCATAGGTATAGGTGTTTGGATTTAGGTGAAGAAAATGAGTGAATGAATTGAATATGGAAAATAAAAAGTAGAAAGATTGTATGAAATTGAAAAAATCTTACAAAAAATGGAAAGTGTATCATTTAAAAGAAACATCCAAATAAGGTAAGTTTGTCACAAAGAGAGAAACGAATGGAGTACTAATGTATGGAGAATCCATACTTATTCAAAAATATAAACACTGAAACAATCTCAATTGAAAAGTTATTGTTTCCCCGTCTCCCCGTGATAAGGAGATGGGGAAAAGAAGATTGGAGGGGGAAAATAAAGTTCAGAGAGAGTGGGAAGGCCGCAGCTAGGGTTTTTGGTCTAGAAGCATTGGATTCTTTAATTATAGTACTCATTTGTTTCAATTCAAATTGCATACTTATTTTTCTAATACTATTATCTCTTAAAGTTTGACTGCATGATTGAATAAATATAAGAATAACAATATTATAGTATATGATATAGTAGAATTTACTGTACAAGTGGGTTTTAAAAATCAACTTGTTATTTGCCGCTATTATACGTTTAAAAACCTATTAACGGTCAAACATATTTCTTGAACAACGTGATAATAATTGTTGTGCAAATAGAGTTGGGGCGGATGGACTATAATTTTAGATGTGTGAAGTAAATTTATTGGAGGAGACGTTTCTTGTTAAACCATTTATAATTTTTTTAAAGTACTATTATAATTATTTATATTTTAAAACTATAAACACATTGAAAAACATAAATTGACCCGTCTAAATAAATGAAACCCCTAATATAAACATACAAGCAAAACTACGAACACACGATCTGTACAAGCAGATAAAAAATAATACATCGACGAAAACAATTAGCGATCAAGTGATTATAATGAACACAACGATCTAATCTATGAGATCGAATAACAATACTAATGTATGGAGACAAACTTCACATTTATACAATAGCATAAATATTCAAAGAACATCAATTAAAATAAACTAGGAATTGAAATTTCTCACCTGAAGTTCCAATTACCTCTCATAAGACATGCACAAATAGATTCCTCCATTTTATCATAAATGAAATTTATTTTCGACTTTATCAAAAAAATTAAAGAATTTTTGGTTCCTAAGTTAAGTTCAACAAAAACAAATTAATTGGTTCCTAAGTTAAGTTCAACAAAAACAAATTAAATTAAGTGAAAATAAATCCAGTTCAACAAAAATAAGTTAAGCTCTGATAAGATATTTCTTCATTAAGCTAATAATCAATGTCATTCCAGAGTAATATGATCATTATTTTATTATGAATAGCATATATATTATTAGATTAAATAATTAGTATTAATTTTTAGTGTCATTCATTGAAATCTGATCCAATCCAATCGGGTTTAGTTCAATTCAATCTCCTTCACTCCGTATTGATTCGGTTAATGCCTGTGTTGTTTCTTTAATTTAAGTTCAATCCAATTTCGTTAAGTTCGATCTAGTACAGTCGAGTACAACTATCTTTAGTCGAGTCCAATTCACTCTAGCTCAGTCCAATATTATTCTTTTTGTTCTAGTTTGGTCCAGTACAATCCAATCTAGTTCAATCAAGTCAGTCCAATTATATCTAGTTCAGTCTATTACTACTCAGTTCGGTTCATTATGATTCTGTTTGATTAAGTCCGGTCCATTTTATTCAAATTCAGTCTTGTTCGGTTCTGTTTAGTCATGTACAACTCACTCTGGTATAGTGCAGTTGAGTCCAATTCAGTTCGATTCACTCCGATTTAGTTTATTTTAGTAAAATTTTGATCAGTTCAACCTAGTTTAGTCAAGTTTCGTTCAATCTAATTCATTTTGGTCCATATGAGTTTTTTTTAAAGATTACATGCAAGCAACCAAATTATATATCAACATCCTAATCTAGGAACTAACTAGGTGACACTACCATTGAATCTGTTGAATCTCAGTGTAGGCTTAAACTCCATCACTTTGAGTAGCTAGGGACGCCCTTTTGAGAACACCCAACGTTGCACCACCAACGAACAACCGCCACTGAAACCAGAACCACCACGATCTCACCATTATCGACAACCTGCAGGTTAGGAAACCACAACGGGAACCACATACACGGTCCCATGAAGCTGGATAATCCTCATCAAGGGATTGCTTTAATATTCACAAATTTTTATGGAGGCGTGGTTTGAACGCTGGACCTCTCAGTTATCGGGAGTGTGACTTATCACTAAATCAGACCCAATTCATCGGTCGATATGGGTTTAGTCCGATTCATTCTAATTTTGTTTGTTCCGGTTTGTTTTAGTTCAATTCAATCTATTTCAATCATGTTTAATCCAACTCAATTACGTGTAGTTTAGTTCCGAGTATGTCACGACTTTTTTTCCTATTTATTTTTTTTATTTTAAAACAGTTAAATTGTCAAGTTTAACAAAAATAAGTTAAATTGAAAATAAATAAATCTAGATAGATAGATATGGCCTTAAGTTTAATGTTAAAAAAGATGAGTGACTCTTTATTTTCAAACAAAATTACCTAAGGAAAAAAGACGAGTGACTTTTTTTCCGATAATGATAAAGAGAGTAAAAATGACATTAGTGAAAAAATAAATGTATTCATATTAGTTGCACCTTATAAGAAATATGATTGATTACTTAGTATTTTACTAAAATTTGAATTATTCACTATACATTTCATTACTCGTATAAATTTTCACTCTCTATCATTTTCCTTTTTCCTCTCTCGCAAAGTCGCAATGCATTTTTCTCTTTCCACAAAGTAAAACCTAATTATGGGACCTGCTCTTTTATTGGTAAATAAAAAAAAAAAGACTCCAAAGCCTGGTCCAGCATTCCCCAAGTCCAACTTTTGCAGGAGCCAGGCACCCACCCACATATAAACAAATCTGAAAACAAGCTAGCTGTAAAAAGTTAAAAAAAAAAATTCGCAAACCCCTTTATTCTACGCACAGTAATGATGGTAATAAAGCCAATTTGAAAAAAATTGACGCGTTTGTTTGCTTCAATTTCAAGTTTAACTTTGAGGATAGGCAATGCAATAGTGGTAGGTAGCCGTTGTCAGGACAACTGGACTACTAGCCCAGATTCGCCTCTCCAAACACGCATTACTAAATGCACATCAATACACTATTCCAGCTTGCATCCAAAGCTATTCACACCCTTCTTTCCCCTACTATAAATACCCCATTTCTTGATCCCCATTTCATTCATCCAACAACTTTCCATTTCCAATCCCATCACCATACAGCAACAACACAACGCCTTCTTAAAATGGCATCCTCTGCTTCTTCCATTACTTTCAAGCTCTTCTTCTTGATCTCTCTCTTCAACGTGTGTTGGGGTTCAAGAATGATCCACAGCAGAGCTTTAATCCAATCCGATGACCAGCAATTCCAGGTTTTGCAGTACCACAGAGGAGCACTTCTGAGCGGAAAGATTTCAGTCAACTTAATATGGTATGGCAAATTCAAGCCCTCCCAGAAAGCCATCATCACCGACTTCATCTCCTCCCTTTCATCTCTCCCGGCCGGAAAGCCGGCGAAGAACCCACCGCCGTCGGTTGCTTCCTGGTGGAAGACCACCGAGAAGTACTACCGTTTGGCGAACTCCAAGAAGCCATCTTCACTCTCTCTCCATTTGGGAAAGCAGGTTGTCGACGAGAAATGCTCCCTCGGAAAATCCCTGTCCGAGAAGCAAATCGTTCAATTGGCGTCAAAGGGTGAGCAGATGAACGCAATCAACGTTGTACTAACCGCCTCTGACGTCACCTTCGACGGGCTCTGCCGGAACAACTGCGGGTCCCATGGCTCTGCAAAAGGCGCGACAATCAGAGGAAAGAGGTACAGATTTGCATACATTGTTGTCGGAAATTCGGAGACCCAGTGCCCCGGATTCTGCGCGTGGCCGTTCCACCAGCCGCAGTACGGACCCCAGAGCCCGCCTTTGGTTGCTCCTAACGGCGATGTGGGTATGGACGGAATGGTGATCAATCTGGCTAGCCTCTTCGCCGGAACTGCGACGAATCCGTTCGGAAACGGGTACTACCAAGGCCCGGCGGAGGCGCCGTTGGAGGCATCGTCTGCTTGTCCGGGAGTGTACGCTAAGGGGGCTTATCCGGGTTATCCAGGAGATCTGTTGGTTGACCCGACAACGGGTGCAAGCTATAATGCACAGGGTACAAACGGCCGCAAGTATCTGCTACCGGCTCTTTATGATCCTTCCTCGGCTTCTTGTTCCACTTTGGTCTAAAAACATCAATATTATAATAGTGTAGCAATTAGGATTATTGGAACTCTATTCATTCATTCTTTTCGTGTTTTTAACTCATTAATTAATCAAGAAAGACAATTGCCGACTCACTAGCTACTCTCTCTTGATTCATGATTGAATCCACTCCGTTTCTTGTAAGAACTTGCGCTTCCATACCTCTTTTAATTGTAGAGATATATAATACTCTCAATGTTCGAACATGATTCGATGATAGTTAAACTTTAATCATATATTTGAATTATAAATAAATAATAATATTGTTGGATTCGTTATAATAAGTGGTATCTAAATATTAATGGTTTATTTACCATTGTTATAAGTAATTAAATATATTATCGGTCAAATATATTTCTTGAAAATTGCAAAAGTAATTGATTATACTGGGACAGGGAGTATATGAAAGAGGAAGTAAGTTATTTAATTTAATTCATTTCAAGTAAATAGAAAAAGATTCGTAGTGTTTAACTTTTCCTTAAAGGATTTGTGACTTTTCCACATGATAAGTGTTAGGCCAGAGGATATTGATATGTAGATTTTTCCTATTTCATACTCCCTCTTATGTATTTGTGAATTTGACACTTACTTTTATAGCAAGATTCTTTCAATCTCATCCGTTCATTTTATTTTTTCCTTTCAAAATTCAATTTCATCCACTCATTTCATTAAACTAAATCCAAACACTTAAGACTATGGTGTCAAATTCAACGAAACAGAAATAGTATATATTCCCTTGGTCTTAGAATATATTTAAGAGTTTTCAAGAAATATTTTTCACCATTAATATATTTAATTACGTATAATAATACATAAAATGTTGATATTTGGAAATTATAAGTTACGGCGAATTGAATAATATCAGATGCAATAATATTGTTGCTTATATATATAACCCTACATTTATGATATAAGTGTTATTATAACCCTTTAATTTTTTAAAGTGCCAATATGACCTTAGATAATCAATGAAAATGCAAAACTAACCAAGTCGATGATTTTTTGTTGGAATTCTACGAAATAACTCTTCTATCCCTCTAAAAAAACAAAAAAGGTGAAATGACTATGATGCTCTCTAATTTTCTTCTTCTTCTAAACTCTAAACCCGACCGCCTCACCCTCATCTTCTTTTCTTCTCCTAAACCAATCGCCGCTTCAATTTTAATCACCTCTCCTACGCCAACCCACATCACCTCTCCTAAACCCATGTCGACCCACCACCGCTCGATTCAGGCTGAGTATATTGACGCGGTGGTGTGGGGCTAGTGGTGGCCTCGTGTAGTTTGATGGTGGTGAGCGGTCAGAGCTTCAGTGGCGAGCGGCGGCGTGGCAAGCGACGTTAGTAGTGAGCGAGTAGTGGCGAGCAAGCGAAGGTGGTTCTGAGGGTTATTGGCAAAGCCGATTTGAGGCTAGGGTTTTGGGGCGGGGGATGGATGATGGCATGAGTCAAGCGGCGGAGTCGATTCGAGGCTGGTTCTATTCGGAGTTGAGCTACGATGGTTCTGAGGGTTATATGTAGAATCGATTTGAGGCTAGGGTTTTGGGTTTTCGGCTATGGCAGGAGCAAGGGAGATGAGTGATGGTGGGGTTGGCTTGGGTGGAGGGTGACGGTGGGGCTGCCTGGAGAGGGAGCTGGTGATGCGTGATAAAACTGAGATTAAAAAGCATTTTTTTGCTTTCTTTGCTTTGATTGGGCGTCAGCTTAACACCCAGATAAAAATTGTGTGTAGTGCTAATGGAACAGAGTTTAATTGCATGCGACAGGATTTTGAAAATAGTGGGATTATTTTTCAAACTTCTTGTGGTTGTACACCTCAACAGAATGGGAGAGTTGAAATGAAACATCAACACATTTTGAATGTAGATCATGCTTTGACGTTCTAGGCTTATCTTTCTATCAGTTTTCAGGGTGAATGGACACTGGCTGCAATTTATTTGACTAATAAGACACCTTCTAAGTTCTTGGATGAGAAGAGTACCTACAAGATTCTTTGTAGGTTTTCTCCTGATCTGAGTGCTTTGAGGGTGTTTGGATGTTTATTTTTTTTGCTCATGATCAACGAGTGAAGGGGGATAAGTTTGCTCCATGCAGCAGGAAATGTGTCTTTGTGGAATATCTGAATGATAAGAAGGGCTGGAAGTTGTATAATATTGATTCTGGTGAGTATTTTGTTTCTCGAGATGTCAAATTTGATGAAGAAAAATTTCCATTTGCACCGGTGACTACTCTAGGTTTACATACGAATTCAGGACCCTACATCATTCTCGATGAAGAGGCTGAAGATGATTCAGGCACAGTGGTTAGTGAGGCCACAACTGAGCCTACTCCTGAGTTGGGCAGCACGGTCGAGCCATCCACCAAGTCTAGGGATGCGTATGTGGCTCTTTGAGGTGCCCTGGACCTTGCGATCATGGCTGAGGTAACCGGTTGTGATGATATGGCTATAAGTGAGGGTTTAGGAGAGCCTTCGACGGATTCAGGCTCTGGGATGAAGAAGTTGGGGCAGGGCAAGCGTGAGAAGTGGGCATCTGTGTTGTTAAAGGAGTTTGTTACTAATTTTGTTCAAAAATTGATTCCATCTCCAAGTTCTTCTAACCAATCCAGTTCCCCAAGTAATCCTTATCCTTTAGCACACTTTATTAATTATGATAAATTTTCTGCATGTCATCGTGTTTTTCTTGCTGCAGTCATCAGTGAAGTAGAGCCTCATTCTTTCGCGAGGCTATGAATGATAATGGTTAGCATGGGGCCATGAAAAATGAAGTTAATGCTCTTGAAGATAATTTTACTTGGCGTTTGGTTCCTCTGCCTCTTGGCAAGAAGGCACTTGATTGAAAATGGGTGTACAAGATCAAATATAATTCTGATGGTTTGCTTAAGCATTTGAAACCGAGCATGGTGGTATTTGGAAATCACTAGGTTGAAGGGATTACTTATCACAAGACTTTTGCTCCGGTAACAAAGATGATTACTGTTTGTGCTATTCTGGTTGTTGCCACAACCAAGAATTGGGAGTTTCATTAGATGGATGTTCATAATGCATTTTACCCGGTGATTTGGATGAGGTAGTGTATCTGAAGCCTCCTCTTGGTTTTCATCCATCATATCCAGGTTTGTCGCCTACATAAATTATTTTACGATCTTCGTCAAGCTTCTCGATGCTGGTTTGCCAAGCTGGCCGCGACCTATCTTTGCACGGGTTTGTCCAATCTTACTCTGATTATTCATTGTTTACTTACTTTAAGGGTGCGGTACATTTATCTATTCTATTGTATGTGGATGATTTGGTGATTCCTAGCAATGATTCATCAGCTATCTCTGAATTCAAGCAGTGGTTGAGTAGTAGTTGCTTTCATTTGAAGGATTTGGGTCTTTTGAAACACTTTCTTGGTGTGAAGTTGCTTGAAGTCCCAAGGGTGTGTTTCTGTGTCAACGGAAATAGGCTTTGGATATTGTTAGTGAGGTTAGTTTAATGGGTTCGAAACCTGTTGGTTTTCTGATTGAGCATAATCATTCGTTGGCTCTTGCTAAGGGCGAGTTTTTGATTAATCCAAAAGTTTATATTTGTCTTATTGGTCGTCTGATTTACCTCTCATTTACTCGTCCTGATCTAGCTTATTCTGTTCATATTTTGTCTCAGTTCATGCAGAAGTCGAGACTAGAGCATCAGGAGACGTCTCCTCGCGTTGTGAGCTACTTGAAGGGCTGCACACAACAAGGAATTTTTCTTAATTTTGGTTGTGATCTTACTTTGTCTAGATGGTGTGATTCTGATTGGGCTAGCTGTCCTTTGGCTCGTAGTTCTATGTCTGGCTGGATTGTTTTCCTTGGTGGTTCTCTTATTTCTTGGAAAACCAAAAAACAGTGCACTGTTCTCGTTTTTCAGTGGAGGCGGAGTATCTTTCAATGGCCGAGTTGACTTTTGAGTTGAAGTGGCTTAAGGCTCTTCAGACAGATTTGAGCATTTCTCATTCTCATCCGAAGCGTTTGTTTATTGATAGTAAGTCTGTTTTTACATTGACCATAATCTTATTTTTCATGAGCGCACTAAGCACATTGAGCTTGGTTGTCGCTATATTCATGATGCTATTAGTGAGGGTCTTATTGTTCCGAGTTATGTTCTAACTGAGGAGCAGCTAGCTAATATTTTTACAAAAGCATTGGGTAACCAGTTTATGTATCTTCTTTACAAGTTGGGAATTTATGATCTGCATGCTCCAATTTGAGTAGAGATATTGAGATTTGATAGTGTGTTATTCATAATGGGCCTGAGTATCTCTTGACCCAAATGTACAAGGTTACATCAATGGTAAATACCTCTTGGGCAATACCCATCAAGTCAGCCCACTTGGGTAACCCTTGTACCTGCTACATAAAAAAACAGAATACTCGCCCTACCTAATCTGACATACTCCTAGGAGGCTGTCATATATAAGTTGGCAGGTAACACTATTTACTTAATTTTGAACACACTAGTCTTGACTTCTAACAAAGTGACTGACTTTATTATCAGAGCCCCCTTCCCCGACACCTCCAAGGGCTCTTTCTTGCAGATTCCGACCAAGTGAACTCACGGCGTATCCTCGGCGATTCCAAGACGTATCAAGATTGTTTTAGATTGTGATTGGATTATGATTAGAAAGATTTGGAAGGATTAGTTTATGGTTGAATGTAATCCAAATCTTGTATGGATTTGGTTAGGTCTTGACTTGTGTTTATGCCCAAGAGATGGAAGAATAAACTCAGAATAAAATTTTACCCCATTATGAATTTGTAAATTTTTTTCCACCAATCCAAGTCCAGAAATTTTTGTATGTGTTAAAAATAAGCATGTGTAAATGAGAGCCACTAGTTATTCAACACATGTCATATATAAAATATCATTAATGATGTGCTAGTTTTTAGATGATTTTTTTACAAAGAAATGGGTGATTTGTTGAGCACATGACAATACTCCATATGATTTTTCCCTCACCTACACATACTCCCTCTGTTTTCTTACGTTTGACACACTTAACATTTTTGTATGTTTTTCTAAGATTGTCATGTTTCTTTTTATAGTTAAAAGTGAACCATTGTCAAACACTCATTAACTTGTTTACTCTTTTCACTTACTTCTCTTTCCACAATTTCACTTGCAAATTTTTTTTTTAAAAAAATCTACAACTATTGTGCCAAACATAGTTTTAACAAAGGGAGTACATATTTCCTCACTTATAATTTTTTTTATCAAGTGCCATAGAATACAACCCTTAAAAAAATCCCATAGAATGATAGAATGGATAAACCGATCAAGTCTAAACAATGTTAAAAACTTGATAATTGTACCCTGGGCCCAATAACCGAATTGCATTTGGTTTCGCGTTTAACAGTCAAGAGATTACGCGGAATGAGGAAAAAGCGTGACCAAACAAGAGAACAACGCGTTTGCATAAAATGCGGCTCTAAGTCTAAGCTAACCCAAAAAGCGCACAAATCGGCAGGAAAGAACGATGATGGTAACACCAAACAGCGCGTGCTATTGACAAATAAGAATGACAAAATTGGTTTTTAAGGCAGAAGCAAAACCAGGTGTGAGTGTACCAGGGTCGGCTGCAGTTTGACTTGAAACCATGCAATTTATGGATAATCTTTTAAAATAAAACCACTACTAACTGTTTTCTTTAATCTCTTGGGTTATTTTATGCCTGTCACGTAGGAGTAAGTAACACTCAACTACATCATGCTTGCTACTATACAGTACTATATGTGAGAGCATGTGCAATGGGGGTTGTGAAGTGGGTTGAATTAAAAATTGAAATAAAATAGGGACCAAATGAGGACAATTATCCTCACAATAGGGGTTTGAGATTCCAACCACGGGCCCTGGTTGGAATTCTCCAACCGGCCCAAATATGACTTTGTCAAATCAATCACGTGGGCATGGGCCTGGAGAATGATGGGCACTCTTTTGTTGAAAAAGGGGGGCCACGTGGCACCTTATAATTGGGCCACGTGTCACCCAATGAATAATTAAATTTAAAAAAATCTGAAAAAATCAAAAGTTTTTGAAAATTTTCTTTAAAATTTTGGTTTTTTGTTTAAATTTTTAATTAAATTTTGGCTCTTTCTAAAAATCAAAATTGTATTCTTTAAAAATATGTATATGATTCTTGGCAAAGTTTTGAGAAAGACGGTATTTCCATAGACTTATGGAAAGACGGGGTTTAATTATTATAATAAAAGGTAAAAGGTCTTTGTTGCAATATTCAAGTTTTATTATGCAACATTTAGTAGTTATAAATTTTATAACCCGATTCATACAACCCCAAAATTTTATCTTAATTTCTTCCAATTTACACTTTAAACCTTGGTTTTACCACGACTTATGGAAAGACTGTCTTTCAAGAAACAGACTCATGATTCTTTTGTTTAATTATGATTCATAAAATAAATTTTACAAATTTAAATTAATTTCAAATTTTGATTTCAAAAAACAAAATCCAATTCAATAATTATAGGTGTATTATTAAATTTCACATTTAAATTTATTTTGTTAGGTAAATTTATTTGAATTAATTATTAAAGGTAGAATTAATGAGTAGGCTAGAGAGAATCAAGTGGGGTACATGGAGTGGTTTGAGAGTGGTTTTCACCATCGTGGAGAAAAAAAGGAGTATTTTAGTTGTGGTTTGAATTGCTGAGGCGGAGGAGAAAGATTGAATATTTAATTAACTGCAACCATAAGAGTGGTTTGAGAGTGGTTTTACCACTGCACATGGTCTGACGTTATTAACAATCTTTTTTATTAGTTAATTTAAATAGTTTCTACCCCTCTATTCAACCGACACTTCAAATTTTAGTACAATATCTTAGAAGATGTCAATTGAGTGAATCAAATTGAATGGAAGGTTGAAACAGTAAAACTAGCGGATGAAAATAACTTTAATGTTGCCATATTTCTCTTTTCAGATGGGAGACTTTTAATTATTTTAGTATTTTATTTACTACTTCCGTTCTAGATAAATCTTCCTATTATTTTGTCAACTTTTTTCAAACCATGTTTGACCACTGATAATTTTAATTACATGTGCAAATAGTGTATACAAATTTGATAATTAGAAAATATATGTTGCATGATAACATTGTTAACTATGATTCTAATACTAATTGTAATTCGCGCTCAAACATGGATTGAGAAAGTTGACAAAAAAATTGGAAGTTTTCTCTAGCACAAAGGGAGTAATTTTCTTTTTCCACCATTATTGGGGCAGTGGATCAAACTAGGTCTTTTTTTGCTGGAATATTTAGTCGCGTTCGTTCTCTGCCAAACTTAAATTTTTCCGACTGCTCTTTTTGTTTTGTTAAACCTAGTTGACTTCTGAACTGGTATAATCTATATGTTGGTATAGGAGAAATCCGAGTCAGAGTAGTTTTAACAACTTACCATTGGTGATGCCGATTATAGTTTACAGACTAGATTTGTAGACCGAGCAAGTTGAAAAATCTTTGATTGATCACCTTGTGTTCAAAAACTTCCGTACTTTCTCCCGAGCTCACTTACATTTACAAAAGATTTTTGGGGACCAAAATAACCGGGGTCATTCCTGCATTCTTTAAGGACTTTAATTTAATGGAGATGAATCGGATCTCACTTATGGAGCTTTTCACTTTTGTTTTGGTTTCTTTAGAATCAGAAGTGTAATGTTTTGGAACTTTAGGAGAAGGTGACTGATATTCGAATATTGTGATTATCTTTTAGTGGTTCGAGCCGAACTACTTGGATGTGTATGCAATATTTTACATTTATTTTTAGGATGTACCCCTTTCTATTTCTATTTGTTTATATTCTTTTTCGGGTAACTGATGTAAGCCTTCAGGCAATTCGATGTGAGCCTTCGAGCAATGTAAGCTAATTTTTGGCAACATATGGGCTTTTAATGAAAAAGGAAGGACACCTCGTATGTGACGGTTTGATTTTTAAAAAAAATGTTGCCATATTTGAAAATACCAAAAAAACTCAATATAAAAAAGTGTCAATATTAGATGAATGAAGAGAATATATAACTTACTACACGATATCAAAGTTTTATTTTATTGACGAATACAATATACTCGTTTCGTCCCATTTCATATTGTTTAATTTGACTTTTGCCAGTCAAGTTTAGCCAATTTGATCATTAAATTCTATTATTGTATATGTAAAACTATTATCATGTTATTTATTATTTAATTCATCGTAACATGTATTTTTAAGTTATTAATTTTTTCAACTTTTTAAATAGTATATATAAAAACATTAATGTTTAAATATGGATTTAGTTGACTCTCAGTAATCAAATTGATCAATATAGAGCGGGACGGAAGGAGTACGTGTCATGTACGTAACAAATAAACAAGTGTAGCAACTAGCAACACAGTTGTCACGCACCCCAGTAATCCTCAAAAAATGGGGAAAGAATCCAAACTTAGGTTCAACATCCATCCTTATTAGCCTGGCCAGAAAAACCCCGCCGACTCATTAGGTAAATATGTTCCACAAACGTTATCTTAACTCAATTTAATTAATTACGAATCCAATCTAATGACCTAAACATACATTAAACTAATAACGCGTTTGGATCCTTCCCTCACGCCCTCCCTCCCTCCCTCCGCCCTCCCTTATTGACTGATCACAAATTTCACACTTTCTCCTAACTTGCTATATAAATGCCAACTCTTTTCTTCACAACAAAACACAACATTTTCGATCTTCATTTTCTCCTACACGACGATCAAATCAACATAAACATGGCCTCCAACATGATACAGTTCATGCTGATTGCATCCATGGCAATCAGCGTTGTTTGCGCAGCAAGAAACCTCCCGGACCAAACCATGCAATTCAAATACCACAATGGCCCTCTACTAACCGGGGAAGTGTCCGTTAACCTCATCTGGTACGGAAAATTCACCCCTTCCCAGAGAACCATCGTGTCAGATTTCATCACCTCCCTCTCCTCCTCCCCCGGGTCGCAACCCGAGCCGTCGGTCGCGACATGGGTCGGCTCGGTCGAGAAATACTACAAACTCATCAAAATGAACAAAGGGGTGCAATTCACCCTCGGGAGACAAACTCTAGACGAAGGAAATTCCCTAGGGAAAAACCTCAAAATGGCCCAAATTCAACAACTGGCGGTGAAGTCAACCGCTGACATCAGCGTTGTCCTAACCGCGGCCGATGTGGCGGTGGAGGGATTCTGCTCCAGCAAATGCGGCACCCACGGCTCTGTCCCCGTCACCGGAAAGAGAGTCCCTTACATTTGGGTGGGGAACTCCGAAACCCAATGCCCCGGTCAATGCGCATGGCCCTTCCACCAGCCCATCTACGGCCCCCAGGTCCCGCCCCTGGTGGCTCCCAACGGCGACGTCGGAGTTGACGGTATGGTGATCAATTTAGACACCCTTTTGGCCGGAACCGCCACGAATCCGTTCGGAAACGGGTACTATCAGGGCCCCGAGACGGCGCCGCTGGAGGCCGCCTCCGCGTGCACCGGGATCTTCGGGAAAGGGGCTTACCCTGGTTACGCAGGGAACTTGCTGGTGGACCGTGCTACTGGTGCTAGCTACAATGCTTACGGCGTCAATGAAAGGAAATTCTTGCTTCCTGCTCTGTTTGATCCCGCTTCTAATTCTTGTTCTACATTGGTTTGAGGTTTGAATTATTTTGTATATAATAATAATTATACAGACACATTTATTTAATTTATTAACTTTATGCAAACAATGTTGGATTTATTTGATGACAATTTCCTAATTCTTCAACAAATTATTCCATTCGTCCCATAGAAAGTTGCATATCAACTTTTTTGCATGCCCGTTTAAAAGTGCTGAGTTGGCTAATGAGAAAGAGGGAATTGAAGCTGCTTTTTGGTTTCATTGGACCATGGTAAAATTGAAGTCACTAAATTGTATTTTAAAAAATAATTCGTCAAAATATGAAGTTTTTAACGGGCACAACAAAAAAGGAAAGTGAGAAATTTTCTATGGTGGGTAGAGAGTATTAAAAAATCTCATTTTCGCGTTTTAGAACTTATTAGACTATTAGGCATATATATGATCGATACTTAAGACATGCTCCCTCCGTCTCACTTTAAATTGTTTATTTACTTTTTGAGAGTCAAACTTTGTAAACTTTGACCATAAATATAAAATAATATATAAGTAATAAATATATCATGTGAGATATTGTTAGATTTGTCTTAAC